>DWQT01000427.1:0-23074 GCA_018244895.1 Myscelus amystis hages | reverse complement strand
CCCTTACGGGTGGAATTTCGTTAAATCCGTTCTTAGCTGACCTCTACTCGCCGAAAGGAATATTCCTACCAAATTGCATGTCTCTAGGTGTTCCGGTTCCAGAGGTGTCGTGATGAGTCAATATATCGCTGTAACTCTCGCTCTCTGTATCGTTGTAACATATAGATAACATTTTTTACAAATCGTGTCTATCTGTCTGTTTGTTCCTACCAATCTCTGGAACGGCTGGACCGATTTTGACGGGACTTTCACTGGCAGATAGCTATCAGATAAAATCACATTGTTCGACCACTCCGTTTTGACCTTAAAACGACAAACATACAAACACGCTTTTAGATTAATAATGTTAGTGTGGATATGCTTGTTAGTATATTGTTGAATTGTATCCATCACTTGTAGGTGGTGGGGACGGCGCACTGCATCAAGTCCCTGCTGTCGCAGCCGGTGGCCATCACGCTGCAAAGCGGCAAATTCATCATACGCGAGTACGGGAGATACGTTCTGGTGAGCAGTGCGAAGTAACGTTGCGTTATGGGTTTCTGAACGGACGAACGGGCGAGCCGTACACTATGACATAATGTGAGACCTATTCGGATTCGAATAGGATCGCATCCGTCCTATTCGTTCCCAACACCTATATAGTATACGGCTCGCTTGTTAACGGTTACGGTCTTACCTTACGTCATAACATACGGTAGGACCTATTCGGCTTCGAATAGGATCGCATCCGTCCTATTCGTTGCCAACACCTATATAGTATACGGCTCGCTTGTTTACGGTTACGGTCTTACCTTACGTCATAACATAAGGTAGGACCCATTCGGCTTCGAATAGGACCGCGTCCGTCCTAACCGTTGGCAAACGCCCGTGCGCAGGCTATAGGCAGCGACAGGAACATACCGGACTGGGTGCTGAAGAACCGCGCGGACCTGCTCACGTCCATGCTGCGCGTGTACCACGGCGACCTGGCGTCCCTCGCCGCCGCCGTCGGCGACCGGCGCCGCCTCGCCGAGAAGCTCTACCAGATCTTCGAGACGTACCTGCCCGTGCTGCAGTACGGCTGCCACATATTCCAGCGGGTGCCGATGCTGAGTCTACCGAAGGTGAGCGTGGCGGTGTGCTGGGGATCGATTTACGCAAGAAAGAGAGAGAGGGAGATGGGGAAGCAGAGGAGAGAGTGAGAGGGAAAGGGGGAGGGTGAAGAGAGAGCGATCGGGGAGTAAAGGAGGGGGGGAGAGAGAGAGAAATATGTAAGACAAAGATGTTTATTCACACACATATGAGTGCATTTAAAAGTGGTACAGAATGATTAGTACAATCCATATTTTGGCTTTCACGGCGTATAAATGCATTTAGGATTGTGATAATTGGTTATTTTTACTTATTAAGTTATTACACTACAATTAACATGTGTTTTAGTTACATTTGTGGGCCTGTTATCTCACAAAGTTCGCTGATGCCCGCCCTCGCAATAACACCTACATAGATATCTAATACGTAAACCTGTAGTATTTATATTTACTCTAGCAGATAACAATTTGAAGTGTTTATTTGTACTGTACATCGGTACATCGGTAATCTTGGGTACGAAATCGAAATGATACTAAACTAAGTGATTATTCCTAGCGAAGTATATAATATGTACCTACTAGCTGACCCGTCAAACGTTGCTTCACTACATAGTATAAAATAAAGTCGCTTTCTCTGTCCCTATATCCCTTTGTATGCTTCAATCTTTAAAACTATATAATAACACCCATTATTAAATATAGTAATATAGTAATGACTTAACGCGCGCGAAGCCGCGGGCAAAAGCTAGTTGCAATATAAATTATAATTGATACCCCCGCAACCCCCCTTACCGGTCCTTACAGTCGATTAATTGTTAATTAGGCTAATACCGTTGCGGAAGTTACCAATTCCCCGTTGAATTGCTCCCAATACCACTTGCTACGGTATGTTATACCTATAAAATTTGACTTCGCACTGTATGAGTATGTTGGTGAAACTAACTAACCGAATATTCAAGATTGAATTGTTTAACTTTGACTACAATTTGAACTATTGAAATTGTTTTAAATATTTGAAAATAGTATGCCATTTGCAGTATTTGGCAATAAATTTGCGGCTTTTGTATCGATTTGATACTTAATTTTTTTCAATGATCTTATTAAATTGATTTAGATTTAAAAAGAAAATATTACATACTTCAGGCAGTGAAGTAAGAAATGTCTCAGATCGCACGCAATTGTCTAGTATGTGATCTGGGGTTGCCTTTAAAGTTGCCGCTTTTGCGGCCGGAGGGTAGAGAAAGAAATTCAAACTATCTTCGTTGTACAGATTATGTACTTTAACATTGTAGAGTGCCACGTCTATATACATGGAGTCGATGCAAATATTGGAGCATTGCCGCAAGAGTAGGGGCGTGCTGGGCGGCGTCGTGCTCTACAATAACAAGTGAGTGTGCAAACGATCGTAAAACACCTTTAAATTGTAACTAAACTCTAACTGTTCCCCGTCTAATTGCCTCCTATTTGATACCAGCCGATCCGATAAATGTTGCATTGCCAGATAAGTTATTACGATAAAAATGGTTATAGCGTGTCAACCTTAAAAACTAGACATGTTCTGTCGCGGAGTCTGTTTTAGAACTTTTAACAATTTCGTAATAAACTATTTTTGCATAATTTTCACCATTTACGCAGCGCACGTAAGGAAAGCTCTAAAAGAAAACTGTTTTTTTTTTCAATCCTACTCCACTCCCATTAGTCATAGCATGATGTTATACAGCCTATAGCCTTCCTCAATAAATTGGCTATTTAAAATAAAAATAATTTTCCAATTCGAACCAGCAGTTTGTGAGGTTAGCGCGTTCAACCAAACAAACAACCTAACATACTCTTCAGCTTTGCAATATTAGTATAGATTGTTTCAAGCAATAGCTCATTCTCATTCTACTGGTTCATTGTTTAAAAATTACCTCATCAAAGTTTGCTCGAAATCGGTACAGGATAATAGCCACGCAATTGTCTCCGAGCCTCACGTCGTACCTCACCGTCGTGGACCCGTACCGGATAAAGTCGCCCGCGGAGCCGCTGGAGACGGACACGCCGCTGCCGCTGGGCGCGCAGCTGCTGGTGGTCTACGTCGCCAAGAAGACGTACAGCAGCCTCAAGAGGCAGGCGGAGAAGCTGCAGGAGTTCCATAATAACGGCGAGGCGATGATTGCCAAGTTCAGAAAGGTGAGTGCAATGTGGTCCTTCAGTATTGCCATTTTCGCCCACAGTTTGCAATTTTTTATTGTTCTCCAACTGAACTAAGGAATCCTCTCCTGGTTAGAGAAGTCCTTGTGGAAATTTGGAAATACTCTTACGATTTTCACGTACAATGATAGAATTTATGTAAAGAGATATCCTGGCAAATATCAATCTGATCAATTCGCTACAAATTCTTCCGTATAATGATTTGTTAAAATTCCAGATGCAAGAGGCTGAAAGAGAAAAAGTCAGAGACCTTCCACAGTCCGGTATGAAGAGAGACAAATCGCTTCTATTCACCGCCGTGCCGGAAGAGGACCACACGATGATATCGCCACCGAACAAGGAGTCGACAGGACAGAAGAAACCGACCATGCCCGACGTCGTGCCCTTCACGAACAAGCCCAGACCGAGACCCAATAAGCTGTCCTTGAGCTTCAAAACGCAGAAGTCCCTCGACGAAGAGGACATGAAGGAGAACGAGAAAGTCTTCACCGGCCAGACCAGCGTGTGCTCAACGCCGATGATAGAATACAAGCGGTTGCACGGCAACATGCTGTCGATATGCCAGAATCCGGACAGCCAAGACGAGAAACCGGAGCCCGAGCCGGACGTGTTGAAGAACATTGAGAACACGAACGGAGAGCGGGAGAGACGCGACGGCAATTTCGTGCTGGACGGCAGCAGCATGGCGGAGCACTTCGTGAACAAGCCGGAGCCGCTGCGCAAGCCGGCCAGCGTCGCCGACCTGCAGGCGGCGCTCGGCTGGAGCCCGGCGCGCGCGCCCGCCCAGCTCAAGGCGAGGCGCTCCAGGCTGGACGAGGACGCGACCCCGTCGCCCGACCAGAGGACCAACACGATGACCATCAACGACCCTCTGTTCCCCGTGTTCAGGCACGACGGCGTCGCCATCTCGGAGTCGCTGTTCAACCAGTACCTCGAACAGTACTATTCGGGCATCAGGAAGGACCCCAAGGACAACATGTTCAGCTTCAACGCGAAGCTGTCCGACGCGCACAAGTTCGACGACTTCGATTCGGAAGTGGCGAGGTCGCCGCAGCGGACGCCGAAGAAAACGCCCAAGGATGTCGCAAAGACGGTGACCGCGGACCAGTCGAGGCGGAAGTCTCTCTCGCTGCCGCTGAAGTCACTGAACGAGAGCGCCGACTCGCAGTTCTCGTCGGATTCAGAGTCTGTCGGCTTCAAGAAGCGGCTGACGGGCGTGCAGCTGACGCCGCTGATGGAGAAGCTCAGCCACCTGGCGTTCTCGGACAAGTCGAGCGGGTACAGCAGCAGAGTGATGACTCCGTTGGAGGTACGCGAGTTCCTGACGCCGGCCGCCGAACGGCAGGTCACGTTTTCCGAAAGGTAACTTTTTAATTCACACCCCAATTGTAATGCAGTTCCATTTGATCGTAGAACTCTATTTATTATTTCTTTTGTCTTATTCTTCGTGAAAATGTGTTTTCTAATATTTTTTTAAAGAAAGAAGTGTCCTTCTTTATAATTTCCAGTGGGAAAGCCCATAGAATTCAAGACATACAAAAATTTTTCTGATTGCATTTTTGGCATCAGTATCAATCCCTAATCACCCCCTGATAGTTAGATATATTTCATGTACAGAGTTGACTTCTGTACAGATTTATTATAAGTATAAGATTTGTGGCGGTTGTTTTCAGAACGAAACCCCGCCAAAACTCTGCGGGCAGCTCGGAGTCGGACGGCGAGACGGACGGCGGCGGCGGCTCGCTGGCCGACTACGGCGCGCGCGCGGTCAAGTGCGCGCTGTTCGTGAGCGGGCTGCACAACATGGCGCTGCTGGCGCTGCTCGACGTGGCCGCCGCTAACGACGCGGACGTCATCAATCAATTGGTGAGAATGTGATTCAGTTACACTGGCCTCGTCGAGTGGTTAGAGACCCTGGCTGCGAAACCAGAGGTCGGCTTCGATTTGTACCCAGGATAAATGTGTGCAGCACATTTGCTTGTTCTGTGTCTGGATGTAATAAAAATATCAGCTGTCCGGTTAGCATAACATAGGCCAAATTGCCTAATTTGGAATCAGATAGCCACGTGTGGAATTGTCCTAAGATATTATATTAAAAAGAAATTGTTTCTGGTTCTTGGAGTATTGGTACATATCCAAATATTGCAAGGACATTTGAAGATTTTTTGCAGTTTAAAAATAATTTGTCAAGTCAAGTGTAACTAACGTCGGTGACTCTTGGTGATAAACTTGCCGTTTTTGTAGTTAAACATTGAGCAGAAAATAATAACAATTCTGTATTTAGTGTGAATGTTCGCTTACAGCCAAATCCTATTTTCATTTTTTTCCCGTCTATATGAAAATGCCTATTTATCAGCATTTGATCATTGTTATAGACTATGGTCTCCAACCTATAAGGTGTCCATCTGCGACATAAGGGTTGAAGAAACCTAAATCTCCCGTGGCACAGTGCAAGAGTTGTGAAACCCAACTCTCCCCATAGAGGTATCAACATTACAGCGTTAGTATATCTGTGTGGTCCCTAGTGGGAGACGTCGCTGAACGCGCTGGGCGCGGTGGAGCAGGCGTGCGCGGGCGCGCTGTGCGGCGGGGAGGCGGCCGACTACAGCTACCTCACGCTGGACCCCGACTGGGGCACCGTGAAGCGCGGCGGGCCGTGGCCGGCGCTCGACATCGCCACCATGGGGCTCGTGCACGACGAGTTCGCCGACGACCCGCAGCTGTCCGAGTTCATCTTGAGGTAACTCGGGCTTTTAGCTAGTCATGTCCATAGACAAGGCGAGTGCGTAAGGATCATTTGGTAGCAAGTGCTTTCTTCCTACCCGTAAACAGACTTGACACGATGTTGTAATTATTTAATAACATTTCAATTTTCAAGATGCTCTGCTATTCTCATGTAAAAATATTTTAATAACAATGTGTCTATTGAAACGTTGAGGGACTTTTTTAAGCCCATTAGATTTATGAGATCTTTATACTTGAGTAATGCTCGATCGTTTAGATACTAAATAGCGAAAGGCGTAAAGGTTAGTCGGCGTCGGTCCCCAGGAGCGCCGAGAGCGTGGTGGTGGGCGCGCGCTGCGGCGGCGCCGAGACGTACTACGCGGAGAGCGGCGCGCGGCCGCCCGGCCCGCCCGCGCCCTCCGACCTGCTGGCCGCCGCGCCGCTGCGCGCGCGCCGCCGCCTGCAGCGCGACCACTCCGCGCTGCTGCTGTAGGGGGGTAGGGGCGGGGGGCAGGACCGACGACGTGCGTGTTACCGTGGGGTCGCACTTTCGAGTCTTTTGATTCGAGGTGATATTAATTCTGACGCGGTCGCAGCTACTCATAGCACTGTTTAAGGTGATATATAGATGTTAATAGGCCGCACTTTTTAACAGTGATGTTAGGGAACAACAAACAGGACTGTTTCACGAGAAATGACTAATTATGTAAGACCTCATCGAGGTAGATATAATTTCCATTTTACTCAGACCTTAATCAGTACAATAATATGCATATGAGCTACCAGATATTCGCTGCAGCCTATTCTCATCTATATTTTACCCTTAAATAGTATTATTGACATTTTAACTTTCTCAAAGTATGTACAATTACCAGGTATTTTTACCTGCATACTAGACATTGAGCGCAATGTGTGAACTGTTGAGATATTCGTAAGTATAACCGTGTGTGCCAACTTATGGTTGAGTGCATTATTTCGTAGGTAGATCATATTGACTGATGCGTGATAATGTTCGAAAACAATTTGATAGAAACGAAAAACATCAAAAAGCCCTTTCATAATCGCATTACGAAGCACTTACAATTTTATTAATTGTATCATTCTGTGCTGTGTAAGAAATCTATTTTCATTTTCGCCAATGAAAAATCATTTGAATGACGTAAAATTCTTTATAGGTGTAGGCGTTCGCGCATAATGCCGGCCTCTGAAAATGACAGTCACAAAATTTAAACTCAGCACGGCAGTGGATTGAAAAATAAAACTATCAAATTTCAAATCAATTATTTATTACATATTTTAGAATGTGGTAGGTTTGAAGTACACATTTCTGTTTTAGGCGAATTAATTTCACATTTGAAAATATCGACGAACATCTAAAGGTCTTCAATCAAACGATTTTTATATGAACTACATGTAAAAACCGCAAGTCACTCTTTTCCTAAACCTTAACGAATGTTAGTAAATCAAAATAGTTTTTACAAAAAAGAAAATATACCTACTAATTGTACGTCAATCTTATAATATTCTCAACGGAATTTACCTTCCTTGGTCAGAGTTCTGTTCAGAATTAAGTTTGATTAGAATTTATTAGGAACTAAATAAAAAAGAGATGGCTATGGGCAGTGTGAAAACATGAGACTGATTTCTCTCATTTTGAAGTTGATATTTTGACAAATCGGTAAAATAACAATACGCCATTTTGAGACTTCTCATTTTGAAAAGTTGGCATTATGTGATTGATCCTAAGATTTCAATAGATGCTATTCTTAATTATACTTAACCCAAATAGTTTTTAAGACATTTTTACGCTACGCAATTTATTTTATAGGTGTTTCTTTTGATTCCTTGTAAAATAATGCGTTTGCAACCGAACGTACGCGATAGGAGTTTCTAGAATTATAGTGTACCCTAAAGGTAGGTAGTGTTTACTCCCAAAGATAGGTAGTACCTCTTTGCGAGGTTTTTTTTTTTAAATATAACGTATGTTGTTTGTTGCTGAATGGATACAATGAATCGCTACGTACGGGATTCGGAATAGTTTTTAGCGATATACAGTCGTATGGACCTCATTGAACAATAACCAACATAGACCGAGTATTCTGGTAGATATTAGAGAAGAAAAAAAATGCTAATATTTAATAGAAGTCAAGTGTAACTTTTTACAAGTCCGTTGGTAGTATAACTAAAGTTTTTTTTTTTTTAATTATATTTGGAAACAATCTTCGGGAATCCCCCGCGGTGCAGCTCAGTGACGCATCGATCTACTAACGCGTGCCGGCCATGCTATAAGTGCAAATTAAAATGACATTAGTTTTTCCCGAAAGAAATGAATCAATTTATTTGCACTATAAATATTGACAAAACAAAAAACACACAGCCATTAGAACACCGTTGGGAAATCGTGAGAAAGTCCGTCGAGAAACCGTAAGCGTGTATCGCATAGAGTTTTTAGCGTTAGATCACAATTCTGGCCGTTTCCTAATTAGTTCGTAGTCAAGTTACAGGTGTACGACATATCTTTCATCTCTCCAAAAAAAAAACAAATTATATACTTAGCAAAGCTAATAATCTCTTTACAGAATGCCGCGCCAAATCTCAGAATTTAACAGCTAATAAAGCGCTTTATCGGTTTGGGTGTTTGAGTTTGCTTCGCGGGACCGTTCAAAGCGGTGCAAGTGATCAAGTGTCTTGAAGCGCTTTACGGCAGTGTCCTGATGCAGACTTAAAAACCTTAACCGAGCCCAAAGATTCCATCCATTGTGGAATCTCGCCCGACCGCCGCCAGGTGCCGCTGCAAACTATCGGCGGCACGTGCGGGTAGACGTAGCTTTTCTATATTTCTCTGCTCACTGCGCTCTTGCCATTAGCTCGTAAGTCTCTCCGCCACGTAGACGTTAGCCAGACTGCTCAATCTCGCCACTCGGATATTATAGACATGAGTAAAACGAACTTTAATTTGTTGGTTTCTACCTAATTTAACATATTTTGACATGAGACAGGATAGTATTTTGTGGATTTTTGTATTACTGTTTCATCCTCATTTTAAAATGTCGATTTTGTCTATTCCCAAGATCGGCAAAGGTGCTCATATCCAAGTATACAGTAGACACGTTCATGAAAATGTATAAACTGTCGAAACGAAGTTGATGAAGATCTATCCAATATGTCAAAAATGGTATCGCAACGCCCGCCGGCCCGCGGCGGCCGCGGCGCGCCGGCGGACGCACTGTCTGTTGCAGTATCATCATATTTCCTTCGCAACATCCCATTGTTCACGTATTTAAGACAGACGGCTCGATCGCACCGAAACGCGTCCAAAGCAACCAAATCTATGTGTACATAATTATTTCTTTTATATCGAATTTTAAGTTTTGTATGGATAATGTTATATTGTTGTGCCATTTATTGATTTATAAAACAAATGTTTCGTTTCCGCGAGTGCCAACGATGCGACGCGCGCATTGTTTATATGATTATTATTACTATTATTATTATTATACACACAAGTGAATTGTTAATAATTTTAATAAAACCTGATAGTGAGACTCTTGTTAATTGTAATAATAAATATACCCCAAATAAACAAGTCCAAAATACAATATCTTTTAAATACATACCAATACACTAAAAATATACATATATACATAAATAAATATGCGATTAATTAGAACATTTACCAGCTACAGTTCAATAAAATATGGTGGACATGTTTGTTTTCTATATATAATCTTTTCTACAATCTCCGTATTAGGACAGCTTTTAGAACGTCCGTCATCACAATGACCAATTCCGAATCGAGAGAGAGAGAGAGAGAGAGAAGGGATAAAAATGGATAGAGAAGGTGGGACAGAACAAAATGAATGAAGAACAATCGCGGCGACTTTACAAAACGATTGTTTATTGTAACCCCGCGGCTCGCCACACAACACAACACAACACAGCTACACTAAAAAAAAAAAAAGAAAAAATACCGATAATAAAACGAGCAATACGATGTCACCGGAGCATGTGTCGGATATATACGAGATATATGTATAGAGTGTATTATATATAACTGTAGCGTGTGCGAATCTGTCAGAATGCATAGCGAACACCGCACCGTGCGAACGGCGGGTCCTACGGCGGGAAGTCGGGTGTAAAGAATACGATCGAGGTGAGCGACTTCTCTCTTGAGCGGTGCGGAGGTCGGCCTGCCGAGGGTCCCTACGACACGACTGGATCGTATTCTTTGCGCGACGCGAGTTCCGTTCAGAACAACTTCGCTTCGACACCGACATTTTCTCTCCGGCGCCACCGGGCCGGTCCGGGGGTTTCGTATACCGCCATTTTGAAAGGACTTTTTCAATCAAACATTTTCAAAACTTGCAACACAGTTACGTTTTTTCAAGGAACTTCATCCTTTACTTCTTGTTTCAATACCTTTTGTAAACAAACAAAATTAATATTAGACCTTAATTGTTAAATCTTTTTATTAGAACTAACTTTACATCCTAGGGGGGGTGGGGCGGAACTGGCGCCCGTTGGGGGGTGGGGGGGGCGGGTTACACGCTAACTTACAGTCTAGACCCTTGTCGTAATCACGTCTAATAATAAAACATAAAATATCGTTCCCGACTCTCCGGCTTTACAATAACAAATCAATAGTAAACCAGTTGCCGGCCCCGCACAGGTACAGTATAAATGCAATCGAAGCCGGCGGACCGTTTGGGGGGGGGGGGGGGGGGGGGCTGTGGTGTATCAAAACCTATGCAAGTCTGAAGTGGACCTCAGCGACCACCACTTACTAATATCGACCTGCAAATCCAAAGAGGAATGTAACCACTGGTGTTCACACATTGAAAATTCATCACAACACAATACAATATTAGGGACTTCGGTCGCAATTTATCCAAAAGGCACCTCGCACGTTTGTTTACGATGTAAACATTATTTTGTATTATATAAAGTAATTATTGCTATCATTCGTTTGAATAAATCGCGAGAGAAGCGTGGGACAGTATGAAAATGTACAAAGGACACTTGAATAGAATCAAATTTGAATCGGACATGTTTCAATAAATATTTGGAAAGTGAAGAAAAATGCAAGATTGTCTTTCCGTGATGACTGCATGGATCTTTTGTACAGATTGCTTATACACCGGCCAGCCATCAATGTACTGCCGAGATACCAGTGACATACATATATACTTACATTTATATACTCATATATACATACATATATATATTCCAATTTATAAGCTACAGGAAAATATTAATAAAAGAAATTAATGAATAATAAATTTGGTTCGGTTGGTTGACTTCTGTTTGTTCCAAAGAAATAGGAAAAAAATTAGTTTCATTTTCTTAACTAACAAACACAATTTGTACGGTGTCACAATCGATATATACAGGGTGAAAATGTTCAATTGAAAAATGAAATTTCATAGTAAACCGTTTCAATCCAATATTAATTAAACATTCTTCATGTCTCCACCTTTGATGAGCATTATAGTTGATAAATAAATAATTTAACACAATAATTCCACCCTGTATATACTTCATATATGAATTTATATGCTAAAGCACCAAAGAAGACATCTATATTTCAAAAACGGGTATAGCCATATACAGAACCGGCCGAGTACACTCACATGTGATACATTCGGTAAGATTTTAGTATTACTTTGACCTTCGGACATAACATATTACATGTAAAATACAGTAAAAGCTCGTTATAAGGGAGTATAGTAATAAAATCCCGACCGTAGTTCCGGGGTTCTGGATCAAATTACCCGTTTTAATATCTATGCGACGTGCAAAGGTATATTAGATCTTCTAGGTTGGTTCCTGTCGTATTTTCACCCTTCAACGGGACGTTTCAATAATCGGCACTTGTTTGTATCCATCCATTCACAGCCATCAGAACACTAGCACAAACAATTAAGCAATGTTTTCAATTAACATTACAATTAGCACTGATTTCTTCGTCGTTCATCGAATACTCTGAACACCAACCTACCTCACTCACTTTGGTAGGTTAGTGTGGTGAATATACATAGACTATTATTAATTTACAAATAATTCAATAACAATACAAGAAGACAGTGATTACCCAAGAGTTTTGAGAATGGCACAGAACTGCAAATAAGGAGCTTTAACTGTATTTTTTTTAATGCGCTTTAAAAACTACAGCATTATAGTAATACAGAGGGGAATACTTATTAGTATTATTATTATTACTATTGCAGTCTTGTGTGTGTGTGTGTGTGTGTTTATGTGTATTCCATTTTTTGTGTATATTGAAGTTGACACCCAAACTCCTGTCTACATTCTGGTTGACAGAGTGCCATCAGAGAACAAACACTAAATTCATAGTTCATCCTCTCTCGTCACAAGCCAGTATGCAACCATAAGTTGGTAAAAAAAAAAGCCTCAAAATCACAATGTGTATTCCATTTTAAACGTATAAAATAGTATTTACAGGTGAATATTCCCCTTATGAGAAAAAAAAAATTTGCAATTTGTTTTTGGTACTCAATGCATAACAAACAGTACATACATTACAATATTATTTAACTCTTATTAGAGTGACACTTTAGAATACATTCGTTATAAATGCAACAAGTAAACAAACAAATATTCACCCGTAAACACTCAATAATATTAGTCAATTAGTATATTGGCACGATACAATTAAATGGTTAGTGAGAAATGTTACATTACTTTGGAATATTGTCGAATGGAATCAGCGATGGAACATCGTCGGTAAAAAAAAACAACTCTAGCTAGAGACAGACAGCACTGGCTCATACATAACATAACATCGGTGGTGTCATGGACTCGACTAGTTACTACTATATTCAGTTATCTGTTGATATGGATGTGTGCTCCACTACTGTTTCCCGTGCGTACGTGTCTGTGTCCGTGGGTGTACGTGTACGTGTGTGTGTGTGGCGACGTGTACGTGTACGTGTGTGGTGTGTGGTGTGTGCGTGCGTGTGCGTGCTAGCGGCAGTAGTAGGACTTACGCGGCGAGTAGGAGCGCTCGCGCTCGTAGCGCCGCGAGCGGCGGTAGTGCGGCGAGGGCGAGCGGTGCCGGTAGCTGCGCTGGTAGTAGTCGCGCTCGCGCTCGCGGTACGCGCCGCCGCCGCCGCCGCCGCGGTAGTAGTAGTCGCTGGGGGCAGACGGGCTCGGATCAGCGGAGACGGGCTACATATTGCTAACAACATTATGAATTAAAAAAGGGACGGCAAGTCTGTGGAGCTAAACCTTTTGAGATAATTTAGAAAAAAAGGCTAGTACAATGACTCCCGCCTCTGTATAAGGTCCCCTAAATATCAAATTCACATTGTTTTATTCATTATGCGGTGTATACACTCAATTAAAGTCATGTTTCAGTCATCGTACTTCGGCTTTGTAATACTTAATCGATTCGTTGCAGCGCCCATTTTTGAAAATTCTTAGCCATGGCTATGAACACATTTTCTGTGACACGACTGACACGTGTCAACGGCCATATAATTAGTTAATTCGTTCGCCTCTCGCCCTGCGCTCCGTTGATTGAAATATGTAGTATAAAAAGTGTTCGCTCACTCTCTATCGCGGCGCCTGTCGTAACCGTTATCACCTCTGCTGCTGACTCTGAAAATATACAAACATTTAGGCATATGCGAACACTTGAAAACTTATTAATGAAGTTCACCGACATGTTACAATTATAGAGATTAAAATACTACCCCTTAGGGAGCTGGTGTGATGGTTATGTATTTATTTATTTATTTCTATGTATGTAAAATGTACAAATAGGCCTTTAGTAAGCCGACCTAGCTCCGAGCAGGCTTACTCTAAATCTACTTGCAATATGCTATTCAACAGTTGCGAGCCACAGCATCGGTGTATATAATGTGTAGCCATATAACAACTGTTGGTGACTAATTTACAAAGTTTAATGTATATTAAAAACGGAACCTTTATCCTTATTATGTATGTATGTTTAAAATATTCCCTCATTCCAGTAATAACGTAGGTACGCATTTCATAATTCATTTTTTTTAAAGTGATATTTTCGTGTTTGGTGTACGAGTATGTAATGGTAAAAATAGTCACATAAAGAAAGAATGTTATACCTTCTACTTCTGTCTGATTATCTCTCAGCAACTACCTTTTAATAGGTTTTTTTTTCAACAAGTCTTAATATGTTTTATATCAAATTAGCAAAATCTCTAATAGCGTGAAATAATTGAAATAACATTATCTTATATCAATGTCCGATACGTTTACATAGTATAATCCAAGGGTAGAGATAGATCTTTAAAACTACGCATCGGATATTGATGTGTTTTTTTTTAAATAGACAGTGTGATTCAAGAGTAAGGTTTGTATGTGGTAGGTAGTAAAAGGTAGTTAATCTTTTGTCCGATGCTTCGGAAGCGTTGCAATTCAGAATTGCTTAAAATTTGTATTATGAGTAAAAATGCTGTATAAGAATTTAGATATTCCAAGGATGGCAGGAAATTTTCATGGTATAGGGAAAGGAGAATCGAATCGAATCGAATGCTACGCTAGTATAGGATCAGAGCCGGTGGTGGGCGTGACACTGACGTGGGCTTCCCCATGTAGATGCCCGGCGTGGGCGTGTGCGCGCGCTGCGTGATGGAGTAGTCGACGCGGATGCGCCGCCCGTCGATCTCCATGCCGGTGCACTCGTTCTTGGCCACCTTCGCGTCGTCCTGCGACTCGAAGTACACGAAGCAGAAGCCCCGCGAGCGGCCCGTCTGCAACGCACACCGTATATCGTGTAGACAAGGTATACTATTAATACCGCGGCTCTCTATCCAGCTCGTAACTGACTAGTGATGTTCCCGGATATCGGTATCAGTGAATATTCGTGGAAAAAGAAAAAGTCCGTATTCGCGGATCTTGACATTAACATTAACGATCGGGGACATCACTAGTAGATACTTATCGGTAACAGGCCTAAGGGCGTAATGGTATAGCAATTATGCTGTACGGTGTTTGTCCGGACATCGCTAGCTTTGGTCACCAAAAAAATTGAGTTTACAGAGATCCACTTTTGAATTATATCGATTGTTTTCAATCAAAAGCAGCTTTGAGTAAATCAGCATTAGATCAATCTCAATTTGACGACACATATGAGTATAAAAGATATTTAGGTTAATTATATCCTTATCAACATACTTACTTCTACTATCCATTGTAGCTGCTTTAATATTAAGACTACATGACATACATATAAAATGCTCTCAAACATTTTATACGACAAATACAATTCAGTGGCCAATTTCTATTACTTGTCACATCTTATTCGATACTTGGTAATCAGTGATAGTTGCAAATGATTATTATCCTTCTTTACCTTGGCGTCGATAACAACTTGAACTTTGTCCACAGGGCCGTACTTAGAGAAGATGTGGTTTATCTGCTGCTCTGTCGTGTACAAGCTGAGACCAAACACACCGAGGCACCGGGACGGTGTTGGATTCTCCTGTTGAGAATGGCAAATAAAAAACAAAATCAACCATTTCCTTAAGATGCTGTCCTCCGATAGAATCGTTGGCCGCTTACAAAAAAACTATCCTCATTGCAGCTACGTTATACATAACACTTACAGATACTCTGTGCATAGTGAGACTTGGAAATCGATACATTGCAATGATTTATAAATAAACATTGAATTATTCGAAGCGAGATGAGGTTTATCTGTTGTATGAATTGGCAAATAAAATTTAACGTTCTTGCAATTAATCTAGTAATAATCATATATGTAAGCAGCTTTCAAAATATACTCAGGTGTTTGGAAAGTGTAAATTTTGTATGCAAAGTGCAAGCAAATGGAGGCAAACTTTATTGGATTCAAAGAAAAATTGAATCAGATTTTAGTTTATGATAAATCAGTGTATCAAGACCTTATCTATGCTTAATGCAATGCCAAATGATTATAAAAGTTTATTGAACGCAGATACTGTTAACTAACAAGAAACTTCTTAGTTAGTTAAGTTATATTTATTATTATAAACAACTATTGATTAAAAAAATGAAATTAAGTCCTAAGGGACTGTACACAGGACTCATATGCGACAATTTAAGGGAAGTATGCCCTCATGGTGTGTCGATTGTTTCTGCATACATTTTGAATGAATTAGTAGCACATGTGGTGGCACTAGTTACCGTCGACAAAAGGCAGAGTGTGAAACACTTCAATACAAATACTTAAATAATATTCAAATAAATGTATTTCATTTAATTGCCAAATACGAACAATGGCAATGAGTTGAAAATTTTTAAAAAAAGAAGGACGAAATCGTCAATCAATTACATAACACTAAAGTTAGTAATACTTGAAACTCTTCAATATTATATCGGCGTGTATCGAATTGCGAAAGAACGATCCCTCCATTTTCTGTATAACATCGACTTGTAATCGAGTATCGGATGACTTTGTGAGCGTGGGTACGTATAGCGTGCGTATGTGTGTGCGTAGGTGCGTGCGTGCATGCGTATAGAGCAGAGTGTAGAAAGGCACGTTACCCGATCGCTGAGGTGTCGCCGGCGCGACGACATCGGGCTGTGCGAGTGAGAGCGGCGATACGAGCCGCGCGGCGAGTACGAGCGAGAGCGGCTGCGGGAGTAGCGCGACGAGCGGTAGCCGCGCCGCGGTGAGCCCGAGCGGGAGCGAGACCTAAGATAGAAAAAAAAAAACTTAGTGTCGCCAGTGTCAACTAACCTCGCGTCGGAGAAAAACTGCGGCGACTCGAAACGAGGGAAAACGAGATAGATTATACACTGTAATAATTACAAATAGAAACAATTAAGGACTTGGTGATAGTGTCGATCTCAATGATTTGAATTGATCTGTTTTGCCTCGTAAATATTAAAAATTGACACAGTTATGAACTTAGCGATGGTGTCAATTTCAATTGATTGTTGTACTTATTCCAAACTATTCCTTTATATATAGGAACCATCCTTGCAGTTTATACAGCTCAAGTTGGAAACATGTAATCTGTACTAAATTTACTACGAAGCATAATTAAACAGTTTTAAAAAAGACAGCAGTCTTCAAAAAGCTAAATTTGCTTTAATAAAAAGCTTGCAATGATTTTAGCAAAATTCGAATACTTTTACTATCATAACTTTAACAAAAGACACACAGACAGTTTAATCTCAATCACTTATTATTATGTTCGAGAGTAATTAACATTTACGGCGTGTCACTCTTTAAAGCAAATTACACGCTAATGTTCTACCGCAATGTGACTAAACGCTAACAATTTACAATCATAACACATTACAAATGTAACAGTGAAACATAATTATGGGAATAAGCGATACAATGTTAAGAATTCACTTAATTAGCGTAAACTGTTGTTCAAACATGGTGGCATTGACCTTATATACAACATTTCACATGTATTGGTATGAATATTTTATAGCTCGAGGTAGAATTCTTCTTTACATAGTGTAAAACAAAGTAGCTTTCCACTTCCTGTCCCTATGTGTGGGTAGATCTTTAAAACTACGCGACGGATTTTGATGCGGTTTTTTTAAATAGATAAGAGATTCACGAGGAATGTTTACATGTATAGCTAGCTTTTGTCCGCGGCTTCGCACGCGTTGCAAATAAGAACTTCTTAATGGCAAAGGGTAAGAATGTAGTAGTACATATAAATATGAATTTAGATATTCCAAAGATAGTAGGAAATTTTCACGGTATAGGTAAAGGGGTAAATTGTTTTACTCCGAATTTAATGCGCGCGAAGCCGCGGGAAAGCGCTATTATAAATAATATGCGTTCATTATAATATGTACATAATATGTGGACATGCGGTAAATAGTGCATGGCGGTTTACCGTCATTTGTTTTGAGTGGATTTCGTAAAGTATTTTTTTTTTACCCATTTATCGTTACATAAATGTCTTTTGAATGAAAATTCATTACAATAAGTTACACACAATTTTGAATGTTTATTTCAAATAGAAATATAAAAAATGTCAAGTCACTGTAAAAGAAAGAAAGTAAGAAATATAAAAGAGGTCACTATGTGTTAAATTGTAATAATATATCATGTTCCAAGGACTCTTTATTAAGCAGTGTTCGTCTTTCATGTTGAAACGGAGCAATTGATTGATATGATTTTTGGTAAAACAGTTGAAAGGTTAGAGAGTAACATAGCCGATTTTTTTCGCGGGAAAATATCTAGCCGTGTATGCAATAAAACTATGCGCATACATGAAGCAAACCAAACGTTACTACAATTCTTATCTAAGTAAAGCGTACACCCCGCAATGTTTTGCCACCTTATCGGTAACCGTAAAGATAATGGAGCAGTTATATTGCATACAAACATATTGACTAAATATTGCATAAAAGTTAATACGCTTCAGACTAAATTTTTTTCATACTTTGGTTTATCGATTGTCTGGTGAACCACCATAGGATAGCCTAATTGTCCTGCAAACTGTCCAATTGGAATTCCAAAGCAAAATCCAAAGGCTATCACATATTGCTGTACTAGCTTTGGCCTGCGGCTTCGCGCGGGTTTAGTTCAGAGTAAAAAAAATACCTTTTCCCTATACTGTGAAATTTCCTGCTATCCTTAGAATACATATACATCTAAATTCATATATATACTACAATTTTACTTATTGCCATTATGAAATTCTGAATAGCAACACGTGCACAGCCGCGCGCTTAACTTGTATAGTCTCTAGTCCTTCCTCGATAAATGAACTATCTAACACTGAAAGAATTTTTCAAATCAGACCAATATTTCCTGAGATTAGCGTGATCAAACAATCAAACAAACTCTTCAGCTTTATATATTAGTATAGATATAGATACAGATTAATCAAACCGTAGTACCAAAGTAATATCGAATAAGCATTCAATTTTACAACATTATTAGTTGCCATGGTGATTAGTTTCTATGGTGGAACCCAACGACATAACAATTTCAGTAGCAAAACGAATCAATTCACAATTTCTTTATGTACAATCTTGATTGAAATCAATTTTACAGCTGGCATTTCATTGAACAGAAGTCAACACCCATATCTGAACATTAACAGTCCGGCTAGAAGGTCGGCGAAATGGTTCAAAGGCCTATTGATATGTCTGTATACTTTTTAAAACACAGTCCAAAGTCAATGTGTCTATTACAAGTTGATTTAAATTATATTATTACTATCATTACTTTTATTGCATCAAAAAAAAACAGAAATAAAAAATTACAGGAATTTGAAGAACTTTAATTATAAATTATATGCAACGGATTGGGTGGCTCAAACCAGACGACACCAGTCTATGCATAGAAATTTATATTGCAAGTTGAGACAAGTAAAATAGATTTAGTTTAGTAATTCCAATGTATATTTGTGGAAAGACAGAATGACATTTTTAAATGTGTACAATTTTGAAATTTTAATAGGTAATTAAATTTCCATTCGCAATTAAAATTAATTTTATCCGACCGCCTAAGTGTTTCATTACCATATTTATGTATATATTGCTGCTTTTAAACGACTACCAGATAAATCATGAATACCGAAACACAGAAATTGTTCATATGTATGGGATAAAAAAAATCCATACGGTTATTTCCTACTGAAATGTCTTCCTTGTATATCTTTTCTGTGAAAACATTCATACTTAACCTACCATTCCACAAGATGACTTTTTAAAATTATTAATTTATTACTGAAAAGTACATGGATCATAAATATTCATGCAAGTGCAGCTTATGAACAAATGATGAGTGAATTATCTTATTATCTGTATTTAACAAAGGCAAGGGTTAAGATGTTATACATGTTAAGCAACAAACAGAATGCTGTTTATTGTTATCATTGTTGAAGTGAGATAGCAATAAAGCTTATACAGATTTGTAAATCATGGATCATAAAAAGATTTGAATTTAAGCAAGAAAATATAATATAAAATGAGCCTAGAAAGAGAAAAATTGGAGAATTGTTTCAGGTATGTGGATTTTTCTATTTCCAAAAATAAAGTCTGAAGCACAAAAAAGACCACATGCAATGTTTCAATTTACTTTTTGAGTAATATACAGCTATTTGATTGTCAGCAATATTTAGTTATTGGACTATATTTAAATAATTAATATCGTCTATTAATTTCTTACCATAAATAATAATATTGATGGTTTGAAAGTTTTTTTTTGTAAACACTCATTATAGCGTAGATTTACAAACGAGAACATGGCACACTAAAATCTATACAAAACAAGTTTTTCCTAAAAACATTCACGTTGTTTTTTTGCATGTAAATCACATCATTGCGCAACCGTCGCCTTGACAGCGAGGTTATGCCAATAATCACGGAAACTACGGAAGTAAACCATGTTATACTTGACCAATATGCTCATACACTGATAATTATACATAAAATATCATATCTCACGAGGAAAACTTACGGGCTTCTATATTTTCTGCTGGACGCTTTTGGCGGGGGCGGCGTCCGAGACCGGCTGCGGCTGTGTCCTCGTGACATCGTTGGCGGCTTCGGAACGGGCTCCCGAGATCCGTTGCGGGTTCTCGAACGACTTCTCTGAAATCATTCGACCAATGCAACCGCTAATCTGAAGCCCCGGCGAAATATGTAGGAACACGAGGCGAGGCGCGAACGCCAATTGCGTAGTTAAATATAGTACCTCTCGATCCGACATGACGACTATTACAATTTAAACAACAAAAACAAAGCGATTAACACACAATCAATCTAATTATAAACAGTTAGTCAAATAAAAACTGCAAGAACGCTCCTCAATGCTTCGCTATCAAAGCCAAGAGTTAAAAACAAAATGGCGTGCGTGCAATTTCGATTCGTCAAATTGTTAAGCATGACGCTTCCGTAGACAAAAAAAAAACAAACAGTGTTATCGCTTTGCATTGCTTTTAAAAGCATATTTTATGAAAATATTTTCCCCGTAATATTATTAAATATTAAACACAATAACGTACATGTAATTATAATATTACAATTGATACTTAGATAAACTAGGAGTTCCTGTTATAAAGTTATCTTTTAATGATAATAACTACCAAAAAAGTAGAAAACAAATGCCACTGTCATCGTGTCAAAAGAATGTCAAAGTAGTCACGTCAATACTCAAAGTGTCATTTACACGTTCGGCTAATGTGGTTATTGGAGTCGAATAAATAATAGAATTCTGATAGTATTCAAACACGATGACTGACAATGAACCACAGAATGATCCTGCTGGAGATGAGCCGCAGGAGAAAACTGCAAAGCAGTTGGAGAAGGAAGCTAAGAAAGCTGCTAAGTTAGAGAAGTTGAAAGCTAAGTTGGATAAGAAGAGCGTGGCGCCAGCTGGACAAAAAGATAAGCCTGAGGTTGTTTATCATATTTACTGTTTTATACATTTATGGAGATTAAGCTATACACTTTATATTAGATAAATTGGACTTATTTGCTGTGTATATAAGTTGGATTGTCCAGTATACGAGTGAAAGGTGCATTGCGTGTATTGTTCGCAAAGTTACATCATCTGGAAACCTGAGAATACTAACACCTACATCACTTAATTAAGATCAATGCATTTTTTAGATTCAAGTCAATTGAATATGATACATGACTTGTATATCTTCAAAATATCATTTTAATTTTCAATGGTTGATCTTCCATATTTAATTTCTTATGTTTGATCTTCCATATGTTTCTTTTCATGTCTTTATTTTACACATATATGTAATACAGGCACATGTATTCCATGTACTGATAATGCAGAAAATAAACGTAGAGTTATGACAGATAATAAGGGTTATGAAAAAAAAACTTAGTATCATAAATGGTTTAATCAATAAAATTATTTTTGTAACTCAATAGAAAAAAGTGAAAGAAGTAAAGTCAAGTGCAGTTTACACAGCCAACACCGCGCCGGGCGAGAAGAAGGACATTTCCGGAGAAATGCCTGAATCTTACAGCCCTCAATATGTGGAGGCGGCATGGTACGATTGGTGGGAGAAGCAGGGTTTCTTCAAGCCTGAATATGGGGTGAGTTTGTAATAGAAAAGGAAAATAAGCAGATATCGAATATGGGAGGATGGTGGTTAATTTTATCTAAATTTTTGTTAGGAAGTATAGAATGGTATAGCCTTATTTATTTATTATTACATTTGTTATTAATAAATTATACTAGTAGATATACATTTGACATGTACAAAACTTTTGGGATCTTTGCTAAAACTGTTACATAAGAAATTTTATTTCAAAAGTTAAAGTTCAAAATATAACATAGCCTACAGTATTTTCGGAATCGTAAGAAATGTTTAATACTACATACAGATAATACAGATCATTGAAATCTCTTGCATAGATTGTTAATTAAATCAGTTCAAACATATGTTATGTACGTATCATTTTATCTCTTCCTTTGCATTAATGACAACTGCTTGTTAAACTAATGAAGTAATCATTAACTATTATAATGATACATGAATTACGGTATATTACAGATGTATTTAATGATTATCTTTAATTTAACAGAGAAAATCAGTCTTAGAACACAATCCGAAGGGAAAGTTTGTAATGGTGATCCCGCCTCCAAATGTTACTGGAACACTGCATCTTGGTCATGCACTCACAAATGCAGTTGAAGATGCAATTACTAGATGGCACAGGTACTAGTATTATATAATTACATACTCTGTTTATCGTGTGTGATTAAAAAAAAGAATATGTATTACAATCAATAAGATTATATGTAATTTTTGTAATAGTTTATGTGTCAGAGCTTGTAAAATGGCTCTTATTAAGCTCTTATTCCCTCATTACACTCTTGTGATGTATTGTGTTCATATTCAACTGCAGGCAGAGACTGAGACATACTTTTTCGAGGCATTCCAGCTCAGTCGTCAGAGGTAGAGGTGCATCTTTGGTCGACCTGAGATAGGAATCTAATGTTACCTGGAGTCGATTACAAATTTTCAAAACTTAAAACTACTAACCCTCCCTTCGCTATACGTTTATGAAATCGCCACTACGGTTAAAAGGGACGTTGCAAATTATTTGACTCTAAACACGAAACGACACAAAGATAGACTGTGCGCAGT
>DWQT01000426.1:0-23083 GCA_018244895.1 Myscelus amystis hages | reverse complement strand
AATGTTTGTCCTGGGTGGGAATCGAACCCACGACCTCCGGTTTCACAGTCAGGATCTCTAACCGCTCAACCACGAGGTCAGTCAAATATGATGATACTTCATGGACATCTGTTATAGGCTTTTAAAAGGGCTTTACGAATAAGACTGTTAGGATACAGAAAGTAATAGATGCTAATAGTTCTTTAGTATTTGTTAACATGAGCGCAGTTACTAATATTTGTCTATCCAGCATTATGTTAGTGAAAGTGCAGTTAACGGTAGTTAGTATTGCCTGCATAAGTACGTCACAGATGCAGCGATGTATGTATAACTTGAGGATAAATGGTCGCTTCTAAGGGTTTTTGTACGTTTTTTTTCCAGTTTTCCTTGTGATTAGAGAAAGGAAAGCGTCATCATTGTAGTTGTTTATAGCTGTACTATATATACTAAATGTATTGGCTTTCGCAACGGAAATTTAATCATCTGTTGCCCGTAATGAGATAAATTTCTTTTTTCTGCAGCAAATTGGGTGGATCTACGGATTCCGACTAAGTCAGCTGAGAAATAGGATAAAGATAATTCGCTCTCCACGACAGCGGCATATTTATAGAGGTATTGACTTCTCCTCCAGGTTATTCTATTACTTTACGTCGGCCTTCCAATCCAATATACAGTTTGTTGGTTGAAGCAGTTTTTCGTTGTAATATTTCTTGTATGAAAAAAGGTACCTGTACCTTACTTTCTACTTTACTGTTACTATACAAGACTTCAAATGGTTGATAGTCGACATTCGGTCCCTTATCCTACTACGAGGCCCTGGATCCCCCAGTATAGATTGGCGAACACGCATTTAGACAAAATTTTCAATATCCTAATCTTTTATCGGGTTTTACAAATGGATGATCATTAAAACAAGTATTTTCAATTTTAGCCCCTAGTAGTATGTTCATACTATAACCTTCACTATGTCACATTGGTTTTCATGCCCGTCATTAACATATGACGCCATTATGCAAAGTATGAACTCACTAGTACTTATAGGTACTAGAGAATAAATGTTTCCTTATCAATAACTAGCTGTCCTCGCAAACGTTGCTTTGCCATATAAATGATTTTGCCGTTTTCGCAATATTATTTATTGCTGCTCCTTTCCTATTCATCTTAGCGTGATGTGTTATAGCCTATAGCCTTTCTCGATAAATGAGCTATCTAATACTGAAAGAGTTTTTCAAATCGGATCAATATTTCCTGAGATTAGCGCGTTCAAACAATCAAACTTTTCAGCTTTATATTATTAAGTATGGATATCCAAAGGTTAAATACCTACTGTAGCAGCTCGGCGTGTCTTTCTTCTTCATTATTACGGCATCGTGTTTTTTTCCTCTGCGGCCGGCCAGCACTTCACCAGCTCCTCGTTTTCCGTCCAAGTTGGCAGAAATTGTTAATAAGCGAACCGACCCAGTTTAGTAAGCACTGCCACTCTCCCGCCTACAAGTAACATCGAATGATATTTAGTTTTGCTGGATAATACTAATTTCCATTTAAATATTTGTATTTAAGCTTAATTGATGTATTAATTAGCGTACATACATAGATCATGTTTAATATTTATGATACCTCTATTGAATTCTGGTCAGAGCGTTTATATGATTGTGATTAAAATTTTGATTGGTGCATGTATGAACTCGTAAATATTGTGCTGTTGTTAGAGACATCTACAATGAATATATGCAGTCATAACAGATCGACAGGAACAACAATAGAGTTCCAGGAACAACAACGTATTCTAAAGAAATAATCGAAATAAGTACTTACACTCTGTTAAAATGATTTTATCGATTCAGATGTAAGCTTAAGCGGAATTGTATTCATATTATAGATAATACGCCTTTTCCACAATCAGAAGACGCTGGCAACTTATTCTAAACCAGGAATTAGAGAAACCAAGTATTGGACACAGTGGCAACTCAAAACTTCTTAGTCGAAAGAATCGATCATAAAAATCAAGTTGATATCAAAAGGAAAATTGAAAATTACTTATTTTCTAAGGTAGGCTAGTGTAATCAGCAATAACAAAATTTCTAAGGTCATCATGACGTCATGCAAGCGGTCGGTACGAAAATTAATGTGTTAATTCTTACGTCGACCCAAGTACCTTTAAAATAAGCAGAAAATTACGAATTTGCTTACAAAATGTACAAATCTTCTGCATTTTAAACATGTCGGAAATATTTACTGGGTAAATATTTGCGGCCAAATATTCGTGGGTCTTCCACAAAGCTTAAGAGCGACCGTGGCTTTCAAAGGGAAGTTCAAAACAATCTGTTCCCCGAAATTATTATCTTAGAGATTCTCTTTAAGGCTCGTTATTTCTTTTTTACTTTTAAATATTAGTCCAGCGAAATTGTTCGGTAAAAAGGAAGTTATTTCATTCACTTTGCATCGTTCGGAAAGTCTAGCTTGATATAACTCTCGCACTTATGTGTGAAACAAAAGTTCGGAATAGAACATTCTCTACTAAACAATATCGCATCCATTCATTTCTTAAATAAATATTTGCTCAGACATTAAATTACATCACTTACTACAGCGAAATACTTTACGTAAAAAATTGAATTGTTTATTTTTTTTTCCTTTTCTCATCGCTTAAAAGAAACTAGTTCAATAAGTTGGTAATCCAAACCTTTACCTGTGTGTTATTTGCGACTGCAAATAACAGCAACATTCTGTCACTGTAAACTGTCACCCTAGAAGTACGGACAAAATTGCGGATCCCTTTTCTACTGAAAAGGTCGCTTTATGCGGAAAAAATCCAATTACAAATGTGTTACTTTAGAAATGCAGATAACTCCATACATGCGCTGAGCCGCAAGGTTTTTATATGCAGAAAATTTTATTCGCTATTAATACTCGAACCCGAGTAGTTTTTATAAAACTGTAATCTATAACAAAAAATTCCGGATCTCGTTAATAAGTTGTGAAAGTTGTATAGTAACTAGTAGTTTAAAAAAAATCTCTTTGTATGAAGTAACATTTTTATAAAAACGATTCCTCTCAACGTGAAAATGTTATCTTAGGCTTACGATAGCCTCCGGCAATTCGCAATTTATGACCCGTTTAAGTGGACGGGTACTCAGTAGCTACTAAATGGCAGTATTTACGAAGATTTCATACTTTTATTTAAAATTATAAAGTTTCGTTTGTGATTATAACATAATACTTATATTTAGTAAGTAAATTTTATTTTTGACTATTGACAAATTTACGCCAATGTTTAAAAAATAAAATGCAAATATTGGCCGATAAATTGTAAAACGTATTTTTAAGCGAACTTTTCATTTTCTACTTTGTGGACTATTCTGAAATACGATCTGTATTAATGTGTGAAGCCACGAAAAAAGAAATATAATTATAACAGAATACCACCAGAACCAGAAATACGATTGTAGCAAAAATATATATTCATATTCAAATTCACATAAAAAGTGCAGAAGTATTTTGTGTAAAAATTAACCCTTAAAAGTCACCATGGATAAAATTAATGCGCCATGCATAATAAGGAGTATGAAAGTAAATGGGGTATACTTAATTCTATTTGTTACAGCCTTCTGAATAAATCATTTTTACATTTTAGCCACTCGCTATTTGTGTATTTTCGTTGCAACAAATTATATGTAATTTGGTTGAATTAATGGACCTTCCTTTCGGACTTTGTATATCGTAAATCTTTTTTGTTAAATCGTGTTTTAGGCGGCCACATAAATTTGTTCACGCGATTGGCTCATATTGGTGCCCGTTAGGCCGGGAATTCAAGTTCAGATAAGATTGATAACATAGGATAACATGCTGAATTGAACATTAAAAAATGTTGGTGTACGTCTATAATACGTCTATAACTGTAGGTACGTTAAATTTACACATAGATAGCTTTCCAACTGAATCCTTGGTCGCAGCGACACATGCGCCTAACCTCAAGTTGACTTTCCTCATCATACTTATTAATCCATTTACTTGAAGACGGTTTTCTCCTTTACGGTAACATACTAAATATTATTACGCCTACTTTAACTAAAAATGCATATACCGTTATAAAGGTAGTCGTACATGCATATAGTCACGACTATGTCCCACAAGGGCAGGCAGAGGTGGTATTTCTACCGGTTATAGTCGCGATAAATTACTTTCGCCTCTTCTGCTTATCAAAGTCGTTATATATAGGTAGTAGTTTATTTGAGGTACCCTTGATCTGGCGCTTAAGTACGGCTCCGATTTGATTAAAGTGCGTATACCTACGCTCTATCGACTCTACTATTCATACTCAGTCAGAGGTACGAGTCAAAATGTACATCCACAGATAACCGGAGTTACCTAATCATTCTATCATAAACGAGCACCTTTTATGTGTAATATTTATCTAAATAGATCTTTATTAGAGTTTTGATTTTAATTCTATCATATAAACATAACGTAAAGGTATAAACAGCATAAACACGTTTCCAACGAACCGTACGATAGCTTTCGATACTTGACGTAAACGTTGGCTTGTACTTTTCCTATTCACGCGATGACATTTCCGCTATAAAAAATATTTTGTTATTTTCCCCGCGGCTCCAATGACATAAGACCCTTGAAGCGCCTAACAACACAAACATCGTGCGCTGACTTGTTTATATAACCCATATTGATCGTAAATGTTTCCGAGACACGAAAGTGACTTTTGTGAACTCTCAAAAAGTCAGAACTACTTAAATAAGTACTCAATTATAAAACTATTAATAAACCATGCTTGAAAAAATCACGCCGGTTAAACGGTTGGATTCAGAAGGATTAAGACCCAGTGAAGTGGCGTGGCTACAATACAAAGTGTAACATGTCTTAATATCGGTTATGTTACTACACAATATCGTAATAACGACACAAATACGCCCAATACTTTTTCAACAATTCCACTGGCATGTTTATACCGAAAAGGAGTACAATCTAATTGATTCTATTACGTAGAAATGTCTGTTTACTGGGATCTCCTTACCGGCTTTAGGTTATACATCCGTTTCTTACACATTGCGTTCCGTGGAAAATTAATTTACGTTAATTTCAACGTCCCGATAGTTCGCTTCGTAGCTAACCGCATTGTGTGTCGCGAGCACCTTGTTTAATTGTACGTTAGTTTTCGCAACATTAAAAATGTTTACATACACAATATTAGGAGGGTAATTTGTTGAAACTGCCGCTGGGTCCGACACTAAACCTTAATTTACTGGCGCTCCGAAATGCAGGTACGCGCTAGCGTATGTTAACATTATCTTTTCGAGCATCAATGACTTTCGGTCATTGGCTCGTGTCCAAGCCGAGGTAATCTAACTATCAATAAGGCATTACGTGAACTTTCACGGGATGTCTGGCTGAGGATCGATCGTGATTCTAGGTCAAGATTGTAAATCTAATCTCTTTATATTGCGTAGTATGAGTTCCAGGCATACACGAGGTTCGCTTTCGATATCAATTTCTGGGACAATACCGATTGAGCCAATGCCGCATCAAGGCGCTCTTACGTAGTTTAAGTCACACGTGCGGTACATATTGCACGTTATATTAGAAGAACAAGATCTAAAATACAATACATACTCGTACATTTGAAAATGATACTCATTTTGTCTGAATACATAACATTGCAAATATAATGGTAGTAGAATAGGATAGCAAAACTGGTTCGTAAGTAATTGTTCTATTTTTTTTAAATGGTGTGTAATGTTATTGTTGATTGTATTTAATTGAAATATGCGTAGTGCTAGCGGCAGCAGCGGAGAAACGAAATAGGCATAAAATAAGCAGAGACTTTTCAGAGATTTTTAGCCTTAGACACAAATATGATTTAAGAGTGAGTTCCTAGTACCCAGTGAATTGAATAAGACTACCCCATTTCTGTGTAGGTCCCCAGGTCAGATACCTTAAAAGATTCATGGAGAATTATTGTACCTAACAACTTTTTAAATACGCTGTTATGAAAATTTTAAAAATCGAAAATTGGTAGTGATCGTCATTTTGTAATTATCAGACAGATTCTGCATACCTTTGACCGTAACCGAAGTTTTTATACAAATAACTCTTGTGTTAAATTTCATTACGGTTGCTAGAGTGCGGAGGCTGTTTTCATGACAAATTCGTTACCTGTCAGCGGATCAAAGAAGTACTTTACGTAATCTAATAATTGGCTCATCGTCTTTTGCCTGTTTTTGAGATAAGCGTTTCATGACAATAAGACAAGAATAAAATTTTCCTATTGCTCACAGAATTTCGGATACCCAGAACAATCTGTCGACATATTGAATTAATAAATCGTTATTCTTTCTGATAGTATAGTAGATACATATTATAGCATAATGTCTTATAAATGATAAATAATATATAACTCCTTTTTAATGTATTAAACAAATGTATATTCCTTGGATTTACGATTAGCCCAGTTTTAAAAATATGTAGAAGGTAGAACCTATAAATCAGATGAACAACAGATATGAAATAATTTGAAGACACAAAAACGCAACATCTATTCCTTTTAAACAAAATACTTTACCGATATTTAGAAGTTTAATTTTAGAACGATCTATATCGACATAATGGAACGGCAGAGGAATTTGATTTCCGCAAATTGATTGCCATCCGGCCTCCTGAGCTTTCCTTTAACTAGTTTACAAGTTTGGTCAATTACGCAACTATTATAAAACAATTAAGCAATTACAATGAAACTGTTTCACAGACTGTTATAAACTATATTGAGTGCTAGTAATTCGTAAGAAAACAGGTTTAGGTAAACATTTGACCTTTCTTAAGTTATTTTTATTCTTATATTTATTCTAAACGATGGCCGGTCATGCGATCTCGTCGTTTGCAACGTGAATGTAATTGTGATACTATTCTAGTTCTAGGTGGTTCATGTAATAGAGTTTCTTTTTAGAATAAGTACTTGTTTTGGTATCTAAGGTTAAAGACGCATGTCACTGGCCCATGAATCAAACAAATCCCTAATTAGACAAATTGGAATTTCATTGAAAGTGGTCACCGTCGTTTACAGATACTAGGATTGTTAATGGAAATTAGAATTAGAAAGTATTATTATCTCAAAAGGAATATTTGTGTGTTTTAAACGTGCATAAATTAAAAATAAATGTATCTAAATAAAAAATATATATTATTTATTAAATTACTTTTCATTTTACCCCATTTTTCTGCACTCCCGTTGATTTCTCAACACGCTTTAATAAGTCACTCAAATCACTCAACTCCAGATTCTTACTCTCATTATGAATATTTAACAAAACCTTGTCATTTACACGACATCAAACATTTTTATTGTGTAACTGTGCTTTATTATACATTTAAGGTACAGATATTAAAATAATTATTATGTTAAATCGCAATATTAATAGTTGGTGACGAAAGTAATAAGGCAAATGATCTATTTCAAGAGACTCAATATTCTGCTGAATTTGCATTATCCTTCCAATAATCAATGAAGCACGCTGCCCTTTGTTTTCAAACAAAGCCCAAGAGACGCTGTAAAGCTCAATATCGTTACAAGTAGATAGTATGAAATCCTTTTGGGTTTAATACTAACACGACGGTATTACGTCGTAGTATGGCAACCTATGAAGCGTATTAAGTCCTTTTCAATCGCTACAGATTGTATCAAGAATATTAATTTGTACTCAAATGGTATTACAACAAGGAGTCTGAATGTCATATTATCAGTTTAAAATACGGGGGCCGAAGTAGTCAGACATCGGATGTTAACCTCTATCGACGTGTAAGTAAAAATAATTTCAACTGGAGTTTGATGGTTTATTAACATAAAATACATGTGATATTTTGTGGACTCGAATGATCTAGTAACATGTATATTCTTGTAGACTTCTTCAATATAAAAATCTTCATATTAAAAAGAGAAGTTATTATAAAAAACAATTTCTGTGCCTATTTTGTACGATTTCAGCAAAAAATATATGAAATATTTGGCTGAAATGTTTTTTTTATTAATATTGTAATGTGGATAGTATCAGTTGGGAGTTGAGAATAAAGACCGTCGCCCATTTATCAACTGGCACCCAGCGACAACATCGAAGCAGTGATAGCCTAGTGGTTTGAAATTCAGCTTCTCACTCCGGGAGTCTGGGTTCGATCCTGGCACGCACCTCTGATTTAGCAAGTGCGTTTTATAAATAAAATTTAAATATCACTAACTAAAACGGTGAAGGAAAACATCGTGAGGAAACCTGCATACATTAGAGATGTTATAAGTTTGTATAATATTTTCTGAGGCGTGTGAAGTCTACCAATCCGCATTGGGCCAGCGTGGTAGACTATGGCCTAATCCTTCTCACTATGAGAAGTGACCCGGTCCAGTAGTGGACCATTAAAGGGTGAAAAAAAACCCAACGACGATCCGACGAGCGTACGGGATTGATAAGTTAGCGACAACCTTATGTTTGTCTTGCTCACATTCGCCATTCGACGTGTATTTGACAGCGAATTTGTCTATAACTTTAAATTTTACGCTTAAAATATGAAAAAAGCTCTCAAAATAGTACAATAAAGAGATCAGTCAAAATATAATCTACGAATGTTTATAGGACCAGCTACGACAGTGAACGATATATCTGAATTACTAAAAGTAACACATGTTGTTCACACAGACGTATAACATACAATCAAAGATGAATCCGATTTAAACTCAATTTCAACGTTACAAAGGTCCGAGGGAATGAGGAGAAACATTTGTAACAAATTCACGAAATATCCTAGTTATTGGGTAAGCAGCAATCGGTGGCCTTGGCACACAATGCGAGGGCCGGCCCTTGCGGACGGTATCTGATAATTGTTTGTCCCGGTACAACCAAATCAATACTAGCATACAAAGTTAGGGCTATTTTTAGAATTCAATATTTTGAAAAATATTACATAAGTTCGTAGATGTTTCAGAATCACATTTCAGCTTCGACTTTCGTTTGGAATTCAGATAACGTAGCGTATGTTAAGAATTTGCAGGTTTGATATTTTTTTAACATTAAAATCTAGAATTTAAATAAGCATTCTCATTCGCAGAAGTGTACATAAATAACAGGGAGTGAAATGAGGTACCGACGTTGCAATTGCAATGTGTTCCAATATTAGTGTAGATACAATTTTGAATCATAATCCATTAGCAAACGTCTATTATCGCATCAACTGTGGAATGTTACAACACAGGATTTGAACCCAAACCCCGGGAGTGGAAAGTTGAAATCCAATCCGCTGCTTGTTTAATCATTTAAGGTTAGGTAATAATCCTTATATATTTTCTTGGTTGTAAAACTCGAGAATAGTCACGTGCTAGACATATAAGTATGTTAATGTCAAAGATATATGGCATATCCAATAAACCACTGTTTTTCACGCTTCCAGTTACCACACTGTCTGAGAGACATTTGGTACATTCTTATTACATATTTGATGAGACAATATCACATATGAACGTATACATATCCACATTTGAATCGTATATATGCATATCATATGAAAATTTAATATGGAGTGACATTAATTAAATAACCCCGACGAGCCAAGCCTTCATTTTAATCCAACATATTAAAAATAATAATCAATGTTACCAGCTTATCCCTTTTCATTTGAGATAATAGGTATAGGGATCACATTTGTACAAAAACTTTACCTACGCGTATATTTATATTTACTCACATTCATTACGAATTTTCAGCTGGTAGAATCAATTTGATCAGATCATTAATTATCTTGTTTTAGAAATTAATAACATTTTTGTTTAGTTAGTCGAAGAATGCGATGGATTTATTAATAATTGGTCTACATTACAGTCTAGTTGACAGATTATTGCTAATACGTCAGTTTCGCAACGCTACAAAATGCCAGTTTTTTTTTTCAAACGACAGACATTCAAATGTAAATCTCGATTTTGATGGTATAAATTCAAATGTTATGATATTGCGAAATATATATTCATAATCGAGCTCCAATCTGTCAAATATTCGATTAGCATAAGTTTAAAAAAAAAGTATTTTCATCGTTCACCTGAATTTAAAGGATCTCGCTTTATCGGGGTTCGAGAGTAGAAACGTGACTTCTACAACCGAACGAAAGCACTGCACGTTGAGAGCCCTTCAACACCTTTGGCGTTGAGACGTTTTAATTATATGAATACTTACGTTGCACAGAATAACTAATTTATGTTTGGAATCTCGTATGCCACTTGCAATATTTGTTTGGCGCATTACAATATTAACACATGAAAATACGTATCGATTTCGTTAAGAAATATTATTCGTTTCCTTTAAATGTTTTAAAAAAAATACTGCATACTATATTGTGTTAAGGCAGCATTTTATCTTAATTCATATTTAATTTATATTCAATTTTTAACCTATATTATACTCCCTCAGAGGTGAAATTTCGAAAGTTACTTCCTTAGTGCTCATTTACACTGTAAAAAGAACGTATCTACCTAATTATAGAATTCTGGGTTCAGTGGAATCGGATTTGTGTCAGTCACCATTCTGTTTTGTATATTACATAGACGATGCTACGTTTTACAACCGGATACTACTCAGTAATCCAATACAAAATGGCTCTGATAATTACTCTCCCTGAATATATTTACATGTTGGTTTAGCACTGGGTAATCCTGTATAAACTAACTTTGACCATACCTCCTCTAAGAAGCGACTACAAACTATGTATACCAAGCTAGCTCACTCTATTATTTACACGTGTTTGTTATTCTACTTCCATTAAGAAAGTTCGTATAGAACCAACTACGTATTTAAGTAGTTTCTGAAAGTTTGCGGGGCCAAAGTTAAGACTATTAACTTTTAGGAAGTCAGGTAGTGCATGTAAGAGAAGTTTACAAACAATTTCATCGACTATTTGGCTTAGCGGTTAAAGATTTTAATTATGTATTACGCATTTATGAAGTGAAGTTTCATCACTATTATTCTTTTACATCGCCAATAATAAAATGGCGAATTATTGAATAACGATTTTGATAGAGATTGGAATGGAAAACCTTTTGGAATAATGTAAATAAATTATCCGCGCCTCAGGCAATAGAAGCAGTAAATTTTGTGACTTAGAAATAACTTCTTATGTTTGAACGTATTATGTTTGAACATATTATGTTTGAACTCAGTTAGGAAAGCTTAGAATCATAGTAATAATAATAATAATAATAATAATAATATCTTAGGACAATTCCACACACGGCTGTCTGATTCCAAATTAGGACATTTATTGCCTGTGCTATGGTAACCAGACGGCTACATACATGATATACTTACACATATACGTATTATATGAATAATACTTATATAGATATTTTTATTACGACCAGACCTAGAACAAACAAATGTGCTCATCACACAAATGTTTATTCTGGGTGGGAATCGAACCCACGACCTCCGGTTTCACAGTCAGGATCTCTAACCGCTCGACCACGAGGCCATAGGAATGTAACAACGAATTATATTGGCATCTAATTAGTTGTGGGAAAAAAATCTTAAAAGAGTTATTAAATGCAAATACAATTCTTCAAATTATAACTTCCAATTCGTTAGTCGAGTCAACACTTTGCCAGGTAAGACTTAAAATTCAAAGTTTTTATTAGGCTTACAAATCCGTGGCGTGAATACTGAGAGCGTACTGGCTGGCTAATATAAAAAGAATTTAAGTCCCTGGTACGGGTTCTTTAGCTGAATGCAGCTGGAATATAAAATATGTTGATGATTTAGTGGTACTATTTTGCGAGTACACAATTATATTCTTCTTTGTATGTAATAAATAATAGTGATATTAATAATGAGAGTACGGATTTCGGGCACTGGTAAACCTGCTAAAATACTCATAATTTTATACATCGCTTATATAGCTATATTTCTTAGTGTGTCGGGGCGACAGTAAAAATACATATTTTTTCTTGTAATTATCATTTTACATTTACATATCGATATTCCCCAATTTGTACAAATACGTGAAATTCATGTAGGTATCATTTGTTCTATGTTCCACGTTATTATTAATATTTGCGAAACATGAGAGCAATTTGTACCCTATATTCGGCTTTCGCTATATTGTCCAATTGCCTTTGAACCGTGAACGTTAGTACATCGAAGTCACAGATATATGAAATATAGGTATTTAATTCGTATTCGATAGGTAGAACAGAGGAAAACGTATAACTTTTTTAGAGAAAACTTTTAGAACAACTGGTACGAGAAAAGTGATGTCTGGAAATAAAATAAATGTTTGGAATTTACAATTTAAAAAAAATCATATCCGTTACTACTATCGAGGGAATTGTTATTACTCAAAAATTCCAACATATTTTTTCGCGTGTAAAGTAATTAATGGTTAAGCAATTAAAGTGACGCGTGTACCGCGCGTTACCGAGCTGATGTGATTACTAAATGGGACAGTATTGTATAAAAAAAGTATGTATATTAAATATAATCAGGTTAAAATATTCCTGTCACTAATATTTTACGACAGTAGGTACATTTAATTTCACTAACGGTAATGAGGGACAAACGAAGGTTACGCCGCCTTTTCCGTGCTCCGAGCCAAAAACCTTAATATCCCCCGGGCGGTTTACTGGGAAACTATCCAAACAAGCTTCTGAATAAAAGTGGGTACAGACAGTAACTTCGTCCACCCTTGTACAAATCGTGTTTTCGGGTATCATTCGATTTAGACGAATGTATAAATGTGCAAGGGAATTAAATGAAATTGAAATGTTTATATCACTCTATTTTGTATAAGGGTACGTAGAGATGAAAGATTTCCACTGACTGCTAACTGCCGAATTTCCTTCACTTATTCACTTTCATCAAATTTGGTGGTTACGTTACATACTTTTTGGAATTCGTGACAAGTTTGTATTAAATTAAAGTTAACTATAATAATAACTTTACAAGGCTTTTCAAAATTGCAGATAGAAATTAATTTTCAAATAGAGTTACATCTCGTTTGACCTTATCTTGGGGAGATACAGAATAATAATAATAATATGTACTTCATTGCAAACGAAATTTTACAAACAAAAACAAATTGAAACAGGTAACTATACCTATACATAGATAGATAACAAATGAAAGTCACAAATGTGCTCGTACTGTATATAGTGTAACCATACCACAGACGAAGCTCTTATAGTGTTGGCAAAAGTAGTGTTTTTAAAAAACAATAGCATGCGACGAAAGAAAGCGCAGCTGTTGAAGTGTGACAATTGCATCTATTTTTGTCGCTTCACAATTGTGTTTGCTGTTTTATGTTCCGTTTAAAAGATTGTGGTAAGTAAATTGAGGACACATGATTGAGGTGGGGTGATACTGCGGGACTGGTGCTGTCGGGACCGTTGATGAACGCGAAATCGTGCTCCCGGTCCCGAAGCATTAAAGCAGCGATGAACACACTAGGGTCTTAGCTGATTGGAGTCCGGCAAAAACCGCCGGGAGTCGTTTCCTCTGTCATTTTTCATCCTACGTCACCTATGAGAATTTAAAAACTATTCAGAATTATAGTGTTTCTTTAGTTATTATAGACTATCAAACGATTTTTCTTTATTTTACCGCATATATTGGATTTGGAAAAACATTTTGTTTGAACTTCCTTCAACCGAATTTGAGTTAAAAGAGCATGCAATGGTTAAGCAACGCTTCTGATATTAGCGTGCGGTCTAGAAGCTCATACATATGTAAATGGAATCAGTTCTCATAATTCATATTCGCAACATAAAATTCAAATTAAAATAAAAGTGTTTCCCTTAAAGTACATGTAAAATCATACGCGACTCTCGACTTTAGTGAAGAGTTCTATTCCTTTGCATTCAAAGCGAACGCGAATCTATTTATAAGCCCGCTTTAGCGTCGCCGTTCTACGAAATATCTACCTGTATGTTAGCTAAACGGAATTACGCGGCCATGACGAAAACACAGGTATGAAACCGGGAACGATCTGATTAGCTTAGATGCACAGTAATATTCCAAACGTATACAAGCTTGAATACTTAATTTGTTGTTTGTATTACCCAAAGAGAGTGAGCAATGACAATTTAAAAAATCGTTTTCACTTTCAATTGTAACTTATCGCAGTAAATGAGAAGTAATTAGACGTTACGCGTCATTTTGATACAAATATATGAATATTAAGTGAGCGTACAGAGGGCTATTGATGTTAATAATTCCTTGATCCCATGAATATATTAGATCTGATTTAAATAGGACCCCACTCCTAAAGGTCAGTATAATTTAGGACTAAGTTGGAACGCTTCGTGTGTGAAAGTAATGTGTATTATTACGAGACGACTAAAGGTTGATGTGAACATATATTTAAGAGCAGAACAAACCATAAAATATTGCGTTTATAAAACAATAAACCTAAATCACTGTAGTACATAATTATTGTTAATAAAGCAAATTGAAAATTAGCAAATTGAAATGAAAGTATTGTTTGATTTGTTTAAAATAACTAACCTATTAGTGAGGTTAGTCATGAACATGAAGCGTAAAGCAACAGCATTGAGTGTGAATATCAAGTTATATAACAAACAGCCTCTAGTTAAACCTATTCACTCAATTTCACGCTGTTTACGCACGGTGAAGCCGAGCCAAAACTATTCTACGGTGAGTACATTGTTTGTGTGTGTTGTTGCAAGAAAGACCGTGTTTTCTATAAATCCATAAAGAGGCAAAATTTAAAATGAAATGCAATAAATATGCTTAAGATATTCATCAAGTAAACGGATTTTAAAAAAAGGGAATACGAGTTTTGTGGTATACAAACATGTGTAATAAGTAAAATTTTATATAATTTCTAATTTTAAAATATAGGTAACCAATATACAATCAAACACATATTATAGACATACAGTGTGAATTAATTAAATGGCTTATGCCTTTCCGTGTACCTTCTCCGTTCCGCTTTGGAGACGAAGTAGGTACCTAAACTAATCTACTATAATCATAACATTGATGGTATTGTCGTAAGCTGATTAACTGGCTGGCCACGTCTAGTAAGCCGCCAGCTAAAACTAAGCCAGAATTAGTTTTGTTTACAGACTATATGATCTACAGGGAGTTGTAGCAGATATTTGAGATACAATCAGTCTCAAATAGTGCGATGTGATGCTTGTGTTTGATGCTATTGTTACTATTACGACCGGAAAAAATCCATTAAATCACTTCGCATATAGTTGCCGTAATGTAAATAATATTTTCGTTGACTTTCTGTTTTGTACGTTTGAAATTCAGTATGTGAGTACTCAACCAATAGAGTATTCACCTAAATAAATATACATATGATCTGATTCTAAAATGTATATTTGGATGTTCATTAAACTAGTATTTTATTATGTGTGCGTGGTATAACGTAGAGTGCAACGACCTCTGTTCGATTGAGTTTTGATCTTATACGAGTATACTGTTGCATCGAAACATGCTACAACACGACACGAGAACGAGCCGTGTGTGAACAAGTATAGGTAAATATATATATTTGCTGACAATTGGCTTCGACGGAGGCACCGATACGGCTTACGTTAAATTAAAAGGCAACATTTTATGAATTTCTACACAAAGGCTGTCCAAACACATTTTTGTTTTCGAAAAGAAAACGACTAAAATTAACAAATGTAATTTTATTTGCTTTTGGCAATTCGTGGAATATACACAAAAGCAAGCTTTGAAATAAAATGTTTTTGTGTCACGAATCGTTTTTTTTGTGCCAAACGAAATATTTAATCGTGTCCCTAAAAGAATACCGGACGAAGTTATTAGAGCAACTTAAATATATAAGAGCCATTCTTCTCGATTGGTTTTCCGTGGCCCGAGTAATCATGTTGGGAAAACTGAGAAACTCGTCTTTTTGAGGATTCCAATTTTTCTTCCAACCACTGAATTTACTTACGCTTGAATATTTGATAAAATATTTATTGAAAGCGCTAATAATAATAAACAAGTCCATAATTTTACAGCCCGGGGCTTTCAGAGGTTTAATAACGTAGATCTTTGATGTTCAACAGTATTTTATGAATCAGAAGAATTCAAGATTTTTTATCGCGAAAAGGCATACAGTCAGGCATCCACATGCTAGTAAGCGGTCATGGTTGCCTATACACACCAGGAACACCACAGGAGCTACCAGTATTTTGGAGAGATACACTTTATTAATAAAATACTATTACGTAGCGTTCGCATCCCTACTGTTCTTGTTGTTAAGTTTCATATTCAGTCTGTGAACTTTTCATCGAGTTTGAACATGACTCGAACTTTAAGGACAAGGCATTTATTACATTTATTCGTGTGTACATCGCTGTTTTTACTGATATCAATATTGTACATATACATACATATTATTTATCGTGGCTCTAAAAATGGTAGAGTTCATCAACTTGTGACATTGAAATATCAACTTGTTATTCATTCATACGCATATGCATTTTGCAGCAGTGGCATATGGATGTTTTCTTTTCCCCATCCATCCACACCCAACCCACGAATCTCCATTAATTAACTTAGATGTTAGATCTGTTTTTTAGTATCTTTGAATGTCTTATAGCGCTTATGCGTTACGTTACGCTACGTTCGTAGCAGTTAGGAGCGCGAAAAGCGAGCAGGTACAAACCGCCCATGTTGCCCTTGTGTGGATAGGAGTTCTCTCTCTCTCTCTCTCTCCCCCTTTCTCTCTCATTATCCCTAGCTCTCTCTCTCTCTCTCTCTCCCCTTTCTCTCTTTCTCCCCCCCCTCTCTTTTCTCCCTCTCTTTCTCTCTGTCTCTGTAATGTATATACATATGTATATTTGTTCACAGCGACCAAGACAGCAGAGCCTGGGTGGCGTGTTAAGGCGAGAGGGCAATTGGAAGTGCTTCCTGCTGACGCTCATGATCGCCGGATGCCTCGGCTCCGTCGCTTGGTGCAACACCGCTGAAATCGATCGCGAACTCATAGATCTTAACACGTAAGTTTTAAAAGTATTACCACAGTACCTACTTACAGAATTTTCCGCACATACAAAAATCTTATACGTGTACAAATGAATGTATGTAAATCCAATATTTTTACGTAAACCCTCTAAAAAGTCATTGTTGCGTATACCACTGCCGTCTTAACTACGATTCGTTATTGCGTTGTTAAGTTTCGCGGTATAATTTATTAGAAACACGACGTCGCCCTCTGATTTATCGTTGTTGATTTATCCGAAAGCGGACGACGTGCCGTGAATCACAATGCGTGTGGTCATAATTTATGCAGATATATCGCGCATGCACGGTGAAGCTGTCACTAAACATCTAATACATTTGCGTGTAATCCACGAGGAATATTGATTCATCTCTTATAAATGTCTTTAGTTTCCGATTAGCCCGTTGGCAAAACGCTCCGGCGGGCCGCAGCATGTTTGTTACGAAAAGAATTTTAGAAACTCTTTTTATTCAAATAATTCTAGAACGTTTGAAGCGTCACAGTTTCACGGTACTTTTGTACCCATTCTTCCACACTTCATCCGTTCACCGCCTGCACATAATGACTATAATTTCACTGGAATTATTGTGACCTCTTTAAAATGTAAAAGTTTTATAAAAGCACCGCGATGTATTATATTTATTTTACGCATTTAAAACTTTACAAACAATAGGTGTACGTGTTGATTCCATATAGGTACAGATGCTTTTTTTATTTACGGTAATGCATCGGTCGAAGTTTTTATTGCTTCGTGTTTAAGTCGGAAGCAGAGCTTTATTGCTCGGCCGTTCCGTGTAACTTGTTGTTTTTAAGCTTTCATTCGACTTTGAAAACCGAATAGATACTTTTTAATCTACTAACAACTGTCGCGGTAATGAGAAATACGATTTTATTTTTAATTAACTTAACTTGATTTTTAACATTCTTGTATAATATTTAATTGTAACATTTTTAATTATCAGGAATAGAAGACATTTATAAAATGTTTATAAAAGTTACAAGTATCCAAAGTATGATATATAAAAATATATTTAATTTTAATAAGAATTTTTCACTGGCATGTACAGATGTGGCATTTTATCAAAATTATTTTCTTACCGTATTTCTTATACTTTTAGTTCGGGATTGTGCCACTGAGTGATTAACCTATAAATCAGTTTCATATCCCTCAGGTACCCGATAAAGCGGACAGTCCGGGAGTCACCATGCGACGTGGGCTACGCGTACATTCCCATCGCTTTCGTCCTTCTCCTGTACTTGGTGTACCTGGTGGAGTGCTACCACAGCACCGCGAGGATCCAGCTGGCCAGGCGGGTGGACGTCGCAGCTGTTAGCGCGCGGGTGCACGCTATGAGGACCGCCACGCCTAGAGTTTGGTAAGATTGTCCTAACAGTGCTGTGTCATTACAACATTGCACCCATCTCATTCGGCTTATGTGTCAGTGTGTGCGTGGATGTGTGCGTGCGTAGAAATATAATATTATTCCATAACTTCCCAATTCTGAATTATAAAAAGAATTAGCATTGTATCTCGTTTTGAAAATAGTACGTCACATAATTTTTTTAATTAACGACTTGATCAATTAATTGAGTGATAAAAGGTATATAGCAGCGATGGCCTAGTGGTTTGAAATTCAGCCTCCCACTCCGGGGGGTCTGGGTTCGATCCTGGCACGCACCTCTGATTTACTACGTGCGTTTTATAAATAAAAGTGAAATAAGATTCATTTGTTACTTTTTTATATATTATGCAATTGCGAGTATCATTACTGATTTCACAAGGTAAAAAAGTAGCACGAAAGTTTCTCAAACTTTCTTATATTTGTACATGCTGAATGTAACTGGTATGTATAATAACAGGCATTAAATTGCCTAATTTGGAATCAGATAGCCGTGTGTGGAATTGTCCTAAGATTATAAAACAAAAAAACTAAATCAACCGTAGGACTCCTTTATACGCGATAATAGAACTCAAATATAAATAAAGCATAAGTAGATACTGTTGAACTTAGGTTACAAAGTACTCAAGAATTCTACGAGTGAGCTGACGAATATCAAAATACTTTGCCCTGGAGCTAAGTAAAGGTTGAGAATAATCTGTGTATACCTAAGTACCTATTCACCAATCTTCGTACCGGCAATATTTTCTTAAGAATTCATTATTCAAAAACATTACTGCTTTCTGCTCCTCTCGACTTATATATTATAGCTACATAAATGGATAGAGTTCTGAGGTAATGTAACATAGTGTACAGTTACCGTGCTTGTCGACAAAGGGATCCCGCTTCGATTCTCGGTTGATTACGGTATCGGACCGAATGATTAATAGTCCGTTTGGGGCTGCACGAGTAATATGTGTCTTTGTCAGTGAATATGGACAACTGATAATGGCGAGACAAATTTGCGACCATAATAATAGTAATTATTTATTACTATGCTATATTGTGTTTCTCGTAGATGAGACTGAATACTCCTGTAAGAAATTAATATTGTTACATACGAATAAACAGCGTTAGTGACTTCACATACCGCAGACAACATTGTATACTTTAAACCATTGTCTAAGGTGTGCTGGGTTCCTTACAATAATTTCTTTCACCTTTACAGTGATTGACATATAATTTTTATATAATAAAACGCTGCTACTTTTGTAAGATTAGAGGAGCATGCAGGATTTGAATCACTGAGCACAAATGACGAAGCCTGTTTTATTGGTCGTAAATTATCTTTGTATTACTGAAAGAATATTTAGAATCGGTTCATTCGTTTCAGAGACCACCTTACAAACAAACAAACACCTATTTATAATATTAGTATAGATTTGAATGTTATATCCAATAATCATAGAATGGATTCGATTTCATATATACGAATAAAAAAGTTACGCATGTGGAAAATATGCTTGAAATGGATTATGTAAATAGACACGTGGCGTAGGCGTCCCTGTTTCCTTATGACTTGGTTGGAAATACGGGTCAGTGATTAAGAAATTTATTCATTTGTGATAATGTAGAATTAGAAATAAAGATTATCAAGGATTTTCGCAATGGACGCGTATGTATGAAGAGAATGATGAATGTAGAGGAAGCATATCAAGGTTATAAGGATAGAGATATTTGACACTCGGTTCTTTTTACCCGTTAGGGACGTGTCGTGAATGTATAATAATAATATAACAAAAGCGTACCGATTAGTAGAAGATATCTATACAATTCGTTGACGACACTACCAATAATATATCCAATATCTATCACAACGCCTTGATTAGGTATTGAACCGTCATTTTCCTATTGATTCCATTTCTTCTTTCTTATAGTATAGAAATACTTACATACGGGTATTGCAACGAAATTAATCTAGAAAAGTTTCGCAAGTTTCTTAATCTTAATTAATTTCGGTCGCAACTTGTCCAACTAAATCTAATTAATGGATCGTAGCTTAGAAAAATCGGATAACAAGGGATTGATTCGAACTAATTAAAATTTCTAATATGTAACAATATTTTAGCAAAATCTACGGCATAACTTGACCACGGCTATGCCATTTCAAACTTACGCAGAGCACATCTTATATAAATACAATAAAATACAATAATACATTACATTTCTTAACACATACAAATGCGTTTACAAAAATACTCATCCTTTTGTACGAATTTGGCATATAGAAGGAAAACAAACTTGTCTTTATTATTAATAAATTCAATTTTTATACCAATTGTTCTTTACTCTATGAAAAGGATTCCGAGTTTTAATTAAGTAATTTGTTTTACACTGTCGTGAGTTAGTTAACTATTAATTAATTAATATGGGATCCAATTCGCTAGCAACAGACGGTGATACAAATTAGACTTTTATATCTCTTTCAGAACGAAATATTATCCTACCATAATATACAATGTTAGCTTAGCATAAAACATAAGACTCTCGGAACTTCGTAATGAGTTTTTATACGAGACCTTTTATGGCCATGACTTTTGTGTGGATAGAGGCTAATTAAGTGAATACATTATACAAGTCCAAAGTGCATCTTTATAATACAATTTGAAAATATCTACTAATTCAAATTCAAATTAAAACTGTTAAATTGCAACAAGGAATCTACAGAAAAACATTGCCATGGGTTATGTTTTCTTATATTGTCAGTGGGAAATTTCATATACGTTTATTATTGTGTAGCTATTTTGGAAGCTTCCCATACTATGAAGGTAGCAACGAGAATACGTTTGAATTATTATTAACTAAACACAGTTTAAAAAACACTTACACGCCATCGTCAATATTTACACTCAAGTTAAAATTAGACCATATCAAGTTCTTAGTATTCATTTAATGATCTCAGGTGGTTGCAAAAGGGATATATTCTAATATTTTTCCTTAGGTGGAAGGCGATCTGCTATCACTACGTGCGCCGGAAGCGACAAGTGACTCGTTACAGGAACGGCGACGCTTACACCACGACGCAGGTGGGTGGTGTACGTCTCCCACATTGTTATACGCATACTTGTACGCTATATAACGAAGTACCATTCTCCGTTGGCAATGTACTTTACGCTATCGAACAAGATCAATGAGTTATGACGCTACTTTTAGTTATTTATTTTTATTTTTGTTACTTATAGGCTAGAATTTGGCTGTTACGTGTTTATTTATACACACTTGCTTTTTCTTTGTATTGTATAATATTGTATTTGTATTGTATTTAGTTTTAATTTTAGAATTAGTATTGTATTTGTATTGTATTTAGTTTTAATTTTAGAATTGCTTGTCATACTATTTGTATTCAAATTTAATATGTATTTGTATGCAAATGTGACTTAGTAGTGAGATTATGGTTAGTTATAGTTATTAAAGGAAATTACGTGCATTAATTGAAGTGTTTATCAACTTTGTGTCATCGAAGCAGTTCATTATAATTATATTTATATGTATACATCTTTTCAATAATTTTTTAAATACATGTTTTATTACTAAGTTTTATAATATTTCACACAGTTTAAAACATATAAAGGTAAAATATCAAAGTACATATAAAGTGCATATGAAATGCATAGCAGGTGTTCGACAAGGCAGGGGATCGTCCAATTTCGAGTCAATTTCGTACCTGTCGACCAGTCGCTTGTACATACATAGGAAAAACTCATTCTATTCTTCTCGGTACCTGCGTTTTAGATTGTAGTTCATAGATTGTAGTTGCGGTATCTATGACGTCATATTTTGCTTTTATAATATAATAATAAATTAGTATATAATTAAAAGCAATGTATTGGAATTGTAAGTTTTTATGACATAAAGACGAAAGCTATAAGTTTCAAGTCCGAGCTTCCTCATTTAAGTATACTTACATATCTAAAAAACTAATTATTTACAGTGTGCTAATACCTATTATCTGGAAAACATAAAAAGGAAACAGATACATACAATGTTAAAGTATAAGTTCAATTATCAACAGGTTTAAAAGAATGAAGGTGTTTTCGATTCAACCGTACTTTGTTATGGCTATGCTATTATACTAATATGGCTCAATTTTAAATCTATAGTAATTTCACACGGACTCAGTTAAAGCTAGTTATTATATGAACCTTATCAAACAGCTCAGTGTAGCAGTAATGGGGGATTAAAGTTCGAAGGCAACTTCTATTGAACTAGTTTGATACATATTGATAAACAGTAGCAAACATCACATGCCCCGAGTTGCACCACTGATTTATTAAGTGCACACGGTACTTGCACAACTGAAATTGAATTCAGATATTACTTAACCTTGCCTTACCCTTACTTAAGATTATAGTTTACATGAGAGTTTTATTGTAAGCAATATAGATAGGACATGAGTGATTTACTATTTTACTTTTCTGTTACATTAGTTATTGTTAACAATATCATTCTACCTACATAAGTACAATCCAATAAATATGATATGTATACAAATTGAGTATATGTATATAACTTATAGTGGATTGAACAATTTGAATTTGAACTCAAAGAATTATGCCTCACGCCTTAAACTGTATAAAAATAACTAAGTTATGAAAAACCGACTTCGAAACTAAAAAGTAAAAAATAATAAAGATTTAATATTAATTGTA
>DWQT01000425.1:0-23095 GCA_018244895.1 Myscelus amystis hages | reverse complement strand
TATATTAAAATAATAAATTTATATATATATATATTTAATAAATATATATATATATATAAATTTATATAATTATTTAATATTTATTAATATTAAATAATTATATAAAGTTTATATATAAATTATTTATTAAAAAATATTTTTTTTTATATTAATTTTAATTATTGATTGATTTAAATATTAATTTTATTAAAAAAATAATTAATAATAATAAAAAATAATTAATAATAATAAAAAAAATGAAAGAAAGTGAAAATATAATGATTATTAAAAATAAAAATGATTATAATGTTAATTCTATTCAAGTATTAGAAGGCCTTGAAGCAGTTAGAAAAAGACCTGGGATGTATATTGGTTCAACTGCAGAAAGAGGATTACATCATTTAGTTTGAGAAATAGTTGATAATGCAATTGATGAAGTTATTGCTGGTTTTTGTACAAAAATTTCTGTAACTATTACTAAAAATAATGAAATAATAGTAAAAGATAATGGCAGAGGAATTCCAACAGATATACATCCAAAAACAAATATTTCTACAGTAGAAACAGTTTTTACTAAATTACATGCTGGCGGAAAATTTGATAATAATTCTTATAAAGTATCTGGTGGTTTGCATGGTGTTGGCGCTTCGGTAGTAAATGCTTTAAGCAAATATTTAGAAGTTACTATTTATCGTAATGGTTATGTTTTTTTTCAAAAATATATTGAAGGCGGAAAACCAGAATTACCATTAGCAATTATTGGAAAAACCGAAAAACAAGGAACAACTGTATTATTTAAACCTGATAAAATTATTTTTACTGAAACTATTAATTTTAATTTTATTATTATTAAAACAAGATTAAGACAACTTGCTTTTTTAAATAAAGGTTTAAATATTAAAATTTTTGATGAACGCGATAATAAAGAAGAACGCTTTTATTATGAAGGGGGAATAAAAGAATATGTAGTATTTTTAAATAATAAATTTGAACCTTTAAAACATGAAATTATATATGGTGAAATTGAATTTAATGGTATACATGTAGAAATAGCTTTTCAATACAATGAAAGCGAAGAATCTCAAATTTTTTCATTTTGTAATAATATTAATACTCCTGAAGGAGGAACGCATGAAGATGGATTTCGTTTAGCATTAGTTAGAGAATTAAATTCTTATGCAAAAAAAAATAATTATTTAAAAAATAATAACGAAGCTTTTAATAGCGAAGACGTTAAAGAAGGAATTTTAGCTATTATTTCAATTCAACATCCAAATCCACAATATGAAGGTCAAACTAAAACAAAATTAGGTAATTTTGAAGTTAAAAAAATTGTTTCTAATGTTGTTGGTAAAATTATTAAAAAGTTTTTAATTGAAAATCCTTCTGAATCAAAAATAATTCTTAATAAAGTTATCTTATCAGTAAGTGCTCGTTTAGCATCTAAAAAAGCAAGAGAGGGTATTATTACTTCTCGAAAAAATAATTTACAATTTTCTAATTTACCTGGTAAATTAGCAGATTGTTCTTGTAAAGATCCGGCAAAAACAGAAGTTTTTATTGTTGAAGGAGAATCGGCTGGTGGTACTGCAAAATTAGGAAGAAGCAGAGAAATTCAAGCAATTTTGCCATTAAGAGGAAAAATAATTAATGTTGAAAAAGCTAGACTTTTAAAAATTTTTTCTGATGAGGAAATAAATAATCTTATTATTTCTTTTGGTTGTGGAATTGGTAAAGAATTTAATATTAATAAATTACGTTATCATAAAATAATTATCATGACAGATGCCGATGTTGATGGTTCGCATATTAAAACTTTGTTATTAACTTTTTTTTATCGTTATATGCGCCCTTTAATTGATGCTGGTTATATATATATAGCTCAACCACCTTTGTATAAATTTTATAGTCATAAAATTATAAAATACGCATATAATGAACAAGAATTAAAAACAATAAAAGAAACTTTTAATAATATAAATTTTAATATTCAACGTTATAAAGGTTTAGGAGAAATGAATGCTGAACAATTATGAGAAACTACTATGGATCCAGAACGTAGATTTTTATTACAAGTAAGTATTGATGATGCTTCAGAAGCTGATGAAACATTTTCGATTTTGATGGGAAAAGATGTTTTTCCAAGAAAAGAATTTATTCAAGAAAATGCTAAATATGTAAAAAATATTAATGTTTAAAAAATATTAAAAAAACAGGAGTTTATATATGAGCGAAATAATCAAAAAAAAAGAAAAATTGGAATTTAATAATAAATATGTTCGCAATATATCTGATGAAATGCGTTCTAGTTTTTTAGAATATTCTATGTCAGTTATTGTTTCAAGAGCATTACCAGATGCAAGAGATGGATTGAAGCCAGTTCATCGTAGAATTTTATATTCTTTAGCCATTTTAAATATGACATCTGATAAACCATATAAAAAAGCTGCTCGTATTGTAGGAGAATGCATAGGAAAATTTCATCCACATGGTGATATTGCCGTTTACGAAACTATGGTAAGAATGGCTCAATTTTTCAATTATCGTTATCCTTTAGTAGATGGTCAAGGTAATTTTGGTTCAATTGATGGTGATAGTGCTGCGGCTATGAGATATACTGAGGTAAGAATGAGTAAAATAGCAGGAGAATTAATTAAAAATTTAAATAAAGATACAGTAAAATTTTTAGAAAATTATGATGGTTCAGAAAAAGAACCAAGCGTTTTACCAGCTTATTTTCCTAATTTATTAGTTAATGGAGCAACAGGTATTGCTGTAGGAATGGCAACTAGCATTCCGCCTCATAATTTACAAGAAGTAATTGATGCAATTATTTTTGTAATTAAAAATCCTGATTGTTGTATTATGGAAATATTAGAAATTATTAAAGGTCCTGACTTTCCTACAGGAGCAATGATTTTAGGTGTAAATGCATTTAAAAATGCTTATTTAAAAGGCAAATCTACAATAATGATTCGTAGTAAAACTAAAATTGAAAAATTATCAAATGGTAAAGCAGCAATTATTGTTGAAGAGATTCCTTATCAAACTAATAAAAATAATTTAATAAATAGTATAGTTAAGGCAGTACAAGAAAAAAAAATAAATTATATAACTGATTTGCGTGATGAATCTAATCGCGAAGGTATAAGATTAATAATAGAAATTAAAAATATTGAATATGCTGAACTTATTTTAAATCAACTTTATAAATTTACTTTATTACAAACAACATTTACAATAAATTTATTAGCATTACATAATAAAGAACCCAAGGTAATGAATTTAAAGGAAATGATTGAAATTTATATTAATCATCAAATTGAAATTTTAATTAATAAATCTAATTTTGAATTAAAAAAATATGAAAACCAATATCATATTATTTTTGGTCTTATTAAAGCATTAAAAAATATAAATAAAATTATTAAAATAGTTAAAGATTCAAAAAATAATAATGAAATATTAATTAATTTGCGAAATAAATTTAAATTTTCAGAAAAACAATCTAAAGCTATTTTAGAAATGAAAATACAACGTTTAACAAATTTAGAACAGGAAAAATTAAGTAATGAATTATTATTTATTAATGAAAAAATAATTTTTTTAAAAAAAATTATTGATAATAATTTGGAACAAAAAGAATTAATAATTTCTAAACTTTTAATTATTAAAGAAAATTATGGTGATAATAGAAGAACTAAAATAATTCAAAATTACGAAGGAGAAATTATTGATGAAGCTTTAATAAAAAAAGAACAAGTAGTCATAACTCTTTTAAAAAGTGGTTATATTAAACGATTACCATTAGATACATATAAAATTCAAAATCGTGGTGGAATTGGTGTTAAAGGAACTTCTGAATTAAAAATAAATAATGATAATATTGATAAAATTTTAATAACTTCAACTCATTCTGATTTATTAATATTTAGTGATAAAGGAAAAGTTTATCGTATTCGTGCTCATAAAATTCCGAATTTTTCAAGAATTGCTAAAGGGACACCAATTATTAATTTAATAGCTATAGAAAAAAATGAAACTATTAAAACAATAATTTCTATATCAGAAAATTATGATAAAACTAATAATTTATTTTTTATTACTAAAAAAGGAATTATTAAACGTTCAACTTTGGATAAATTTAAATCAATTTATAAAAATGGCAAAATAGCTATTAAATTGCGTTTAAATGATGATTTAGTTGATGTATTAAGAACAACAGGAAATAATGAAATAATTATTGCCTGTTCTAATGGAATGGCAGTTAGAATTAATGAAAATCAAGTTAGAACAATGTCAAGAACAGCTAGCGGTGTAAAAGGAATAAATACTAAAAATAATTATGTAGCAGGAATTTGTTCTAATAAAGATGGTAATTTAGTTTTATCAATTAGTGAAAAAGGTTATGGGAAAATATCTAAATTTGAAGATTATCGTTTGATAAAACGCGGTGGTAAAGGTGTAATTTCTATGAAATTAAATAATAAAACAGGAAATTTAATTAATATAAATTCAATAAATAAAACTCATAATAGTAATGATTTATTAATAATTACTTTAAAAGGAATTGTAATTAGATTTTCTTTAGAAAATATTAAAACTACAAATAGAAATACAATAGGCGTTAAGTTGATTAGATTTAAAACTAAAGATGATTTAATTTCTTCAATTGTGACAATACCAAATACTAAAGAAAAAACTATTTTTATTGATTAATCTTAGAGGTGTAAAAATGATTGATATAGAAAAAATACGCAATAATTTAGATCAAATAATTATTAAAATAGAAAAAAGAGGACAAAAATATAAAAAACAACTAAATAAAATTTTTAATTTAGATTTAAAAATAAGAAATTTAAAAACAAAAAATCAAAAATTAGAAGAAATAAAAAATAAACAAACTAAAAAAATTATTGAATTATTACAATATGAAAAAACAATAGAAATAAAAAAAATAAAAAATAAAATGATTATTTTAAAACAACAAATTCAAAAAAATAATTTTATTATTGAAAATTTAGAAAAAAAACTATATTTATTACAATTATTAATTCCCAATATACCTCATTTTTCAGTTCCAGAAGGAAATAATGAAGAAAATAATAAAGAAATTAGAAAATGAGGAAAAATTTTTAAAAAAAAAAGTAAACCACATTGAGAAATTGCCGAAAAATTAAATATAATTGATTTTTCAAATGCAACTAAGTTAAGTGGCACTAGATTTATTATATATAAAAATAAAGGAGCATTATTAGTTAGAGCATTAATTAATTTCATGATTGATTATCATTCAAAAAATGGTTATTCTGAATTATGATTACCATTAATTGTTAATAAAGAAAATTTAGTTGGTACTGGACAACTTCCTAAATTCAAAAATGATTTATTTCAATTAAAAAATAAACAATATTTAATTCCAACATCAGAAGTTCCTTTGATAAATATATATCGTAATAAAATTATAAATTTTTCAGAATTACCAATAAAAATGTGTGCTTATACACCGTGTTTTCGTTCAGAAGTCGGTTCAGCAGGTAAAGATACAAGAGGAATAATTAGATTACATCAATTTAATAAAGTAGAATTAGTTCAAATTGTTGATCCTAAAAATTCTTATAATGAACTTGAAAATTTAATTAAATATATTGAATCAATTTTACAAAAGTTAAAAATACCATATAGAGTAATTGATTTATGTTGTTATGATATTGGGTTTAATTCATCTAAAACTTATGATTTAGAATTATGATTACCTTCTCAGATGTGTTATCGAGAAGTTTCTTCTTGTAGTAATTGTGAAGATTTTCAAGCAAGAAGAACAAAAACTAGAGTTAGTCATAATAATAATAATATAATTCCACATACATTAAATGCATCAGGATTAGCGATTGATAGAGTTATTGCGGCAATTTTAGAAAATTTTTTTGTTGAAGAAAAAAATATTGTAAATATACCTGCTATTTTGCAACCTTATATGCGTAATTTAAAAATTATATAAATTTATATAATTTTTTGATAAAAATATTATTTTTTATTTATAAAGTGTTATAATAAATAATGATCCATTGTAACAATAATATTTGAACCTGGTCAGGATTGAAAAATAGCAGCCATAAAAATTAATATTGTGTATAGTGGATTTTATTTTTTTTAAAAACCAATAAAAATAAAGAGGTTTATATATGAATCAAAAATTTATGAAAATTGCTTTAAAACTTGCAAAAAAAGCAGGTATTAATGGAGATATTCCTGTAGGTGCAATTATTGTTGATGAAAATAATAAAATTATTGGCAAGGGATTCAATAAAAAAGAAAAAAACCAAGATCCTACTCAACATGCTGAAATTATTGCGATAAAAAAAGCATGCAAAATTATTAATAATTGGCGTTTATTAAAATGTACTATTTATACAACGTTAGAACCTTGTTTAATGTGTGTAGGTGCTTTATTACAAACAAGAATAAAACATATTGTTTATGCTTTAAAAAACCAAAAATTTGGATGTGTAGAATCTCTTTATAATTTAACTTTAGATAAAAGATTTAATCATCGTAGTGAATATACTTATTGTTTAAATTTAGAAAGTAAAAAATTATTACAATTTTTTTTATAGTTAATAATAAAAAATTAAAATCAAATATTTAATTAAATTTTTAAAAAAAGAAATAGTGAATTTTATGGAAATAAAAAAAACCAATATTAATAAACAAATTGTTAAGATGATAATAAATGATGAATTAATAAATAAAATCATTGATTTACTTTTACAATCTGATAAAAATATAAGAATAAAAATTACTAAAAAATGAAAAAAAATCATTAATTTTATCAATATTAAAGAATTTGAAAATATAGTTAAAATATATTTAAATACTATTATTGCTGCAGTTTCTAAAAATTCTATTATTATTATTACAAAAACTATTATTCAATCTAATTTAATAAATCAAAGTATTTGTATTAAAGAACATAAAAAATTTTTAAATATTCTATTAAAAGATGAATATATAATTTATGCATTTGATGTTAACCAATGAAATCAAATAAGGCAAAAATATCAAGAAATTTTAATAAAAAAACCATTATCTAAATCAATAAATATTATAAACTCAAAATTAATAATAAATTCTTGTTCTAATATAAATAATAATTCAACTTTAAATTTTATAAAAAAAATATTTACTGAAATTGAAGAAATATAAATATTAATAAAAAAATATCTAAATATTTTTTATTAATTACATGATATAATATATTATAAATATTTTTTTATTTTTATTTTAAAAAAAACAAATATTAAAAATAATTGATAAAAATAAATTAAAAATAAAAAAGTTATAGAAAATATTAAAAATATAAATTTTTTAATTATTTCTAGAAAGAGGAAAAAATGTTATTTATTACATTTGAAGGACCAGAAGGTGCTGGTAAAAGCACAATTTTAAAAATAATTAAAAAAAAATTGCAAAAAGATGGATTTGACACTTTTATTATAAGAGAACCTGGTGGTAGCAAAATTTCAGAACAAATAAGAAAAATTATTTTAAAAAAGGAAAACGCATTAATGGATCCATGAGTTGAAGTATTGCTTTATATTGCCGCAAGAAGACAAAATTTGATTGAAAAATTATTACCAAATAAAAATAGTAATAAAATTATTATTTCTGATCGTTTTTCTGATTCAACTTTAGCATATCAAGGTTATGCTAGAAATTTAGATATTGAAAAAATAAATCTTATTCAAAAAATAGTTTTAGAAAATTATAAACCAGAATTAACTATTTTTTTTGATATTAAACCAGAAATAGGTTTAAAAAGAGTTTTATTAAGAAAAAAAAGTAAAATAAATAGATTAGATGAAGAAAAAATTGAATTTCATAAAAGAGTATATAATGGTTATAAAAAAATTGCTATTAATAATCCTAATCGTATTTATACAATAAATGCTAATTTGTCAAAACAAAAAGTATTAAATAATATTTATAAATTAATTATGAATTTAATTAATAAAAAAAACCAGAAAAATGATTTAATAAAATAAATAAAAAATATAATTTTTTATTTAAGGTAAGTGATAATTTAAATTATGCAAAATCAAAAAAAAATTCTATTTTTAAATCAAAATAATAAAATAATTAAAATTATCCAAAGAAAAGATATGTTTTGTGTTTCTTTAGATACTATTTTATTAATTAATTTTATAAAAATATATCAGAGTACTAAATTAATTATTGATTTTGGAACTAATAATGGAGTAATTCCAATAATTTTATCAGATAAATTTCAAGGAAAAATTATTGGCATTGAAATTCAAAATATAGCTGTTTCTATTGCATTAGAAAATATTAAATTAAATAATTTAGAAAATAAAATAAGTATTATTCATGAAGATATAAAAATATATGCACAAAAACAAAAACAAATCGCTGATTTAATTATATGTAATCCTCCTTTTTTTGTTTTATGAAATAAAAGTAAATTAAAAAAACAACCTTTAAAAATACCAGCAAGACACGAAGTATATATTAAATTAGAAGAAATTATTTTAAGTGCTAGTAAGTTATTAAAAAATAAAGGAAGATTAATTATGATAAATAGTGCAGAAAGGATAAATGAAACATTGCTTTTATTAAAAAAATATCAAATAACTCCAAAAAAATTACAAATTGTTTATCCTAAAATTAATTCTTTTGGCAATGTTTTTTTAATTGAAGCAAAAATGTTATCAAGAGAAGGAATGATTATTTTACCACCATTAATTTGTCATAATCAAAATAATGATTATATTGATGAAATAGCAAAATGATATAAAAATTCTTAATTTAAAATTAGAATTAGGTGATAAAATTGACTTTAAATTGATTAAATAAACTTAATAAAAAAATAACATATTTGTTAGCCGTTTCTGGTGGTCCAGATAGCATGTTTTTATTAGATAATTTAGTACGTAATAATTTTCAAATTATTGTTTGTCATATTAATTATCATAAACGTTGAAGCAGTAATGTTGATGAACAAATTATTAAAGAATATTGTATAAATAATAAAATAATTTTAGAAATTAAAAATGTCAAAGAAGAAGAGTATAATAAAAAACAAAACTTTCAAGATCAAGCTCGTATTATAAGATATGATTTTTTTAACGAAATTGCAAAAAAATATTTAACTTATAATCTTATTGTTGCTCATCATATTTATGATTTGCTTGAAACTTTTATTATTCAAAAAAAAAGAAAAGCAATTGTTTCTTATTATGGATTAAAATTTAAAACAACATATAAATCTTTATCAGTTTATCGTCCAATGTTAGAATTAAAAAAAGAAGATATTATTGATTATTTAACTTTATATCAAATTAAATATGGATTTGATGAAACTAATGAATTAATTATTTATGAAAGAAACAAAATTAGAAAACAACAAATTAGTAAATTAACTGATTTTGATATTAATTTAATGTTAAGCGAAATTAAAGAATTAAATAATGAACAAGATTTACTTAAGGATGAACTTGAGATAATTTATAATACTATTATTAATGATGATGTACTCGTTATTAATGAATTTAAAAAATATGAATTTAAAATTCAACAAATGATTATTTATGAATTTTTAAGTCAATATGATGAAAATTTAATTTTATCTTTAAAAAAAGCAAAAATTAAAGAAATTGTTAGAGTTTTAACTAAATCTAATAAACCAAATATTACTTTTTGTATTTTTGGAAATACTTGAGTTATTAAAGAATATAATTTTGCATATATTAGTGAAAAAAATAAACCAAAAAAATTTAGTTATAAAATTCCTAAAATTAATAATTATAATTTTAAAGAAATAACTATTTCTAAGACTGAACCAATAAATGATAGCGAATTTCAAGCTTTATATATAAAAAAATCTGATTTTCCATTAATAATTAGAACTAATAATGGTGAGGAAGAAATTGAAACAACTTCTGGTACAAAAAAAATAAATCGTTTATTTATTGATAATAAAATTCCATATCGCGAACGTCTTATATGGCCAGTAATCATAAATTCAAATAACAAAGTAATTGCAATTCCAAAATTATCTGTAAATAAAAATAATATTAGTGAAAAACCAAATTTGTATGTATTAAAATATTATGGTATTATTTAAAAAAAAATAGCTAAAAATTAAAATTAGGAGAAAAAAATGCAAACTCGAATTAAAATTAATTGAATGATTATTGCAATAATAATTTCTTTTTTAGTTTTTTTTGGAATTTTATTATGATATTTTTTAAAAGGTAATATTTTATCTTTAGATCAATATCAATTACAAACACTGCTTAGAGATGGTAAACTTCCTGGAAATAGTATAGATATTGTTAATAAAATTGATACTTTGCAAGTTCAATTCTTTGATCATACTACTTATATTAAAGGATTTTTAGAAATTAATGGTAAAATAAAAAAAATAGAGTCAACGATTTCGGGAACTTCTACAGGTGGTTTTTATCATGAATTTATTGAAAAATTATTGAGAGAAGATATTAATGCAGGTCTTTTTGATATTAAGACAACAATTATTAGTGAATTAATTCCTTTTTGAAAAACATTTTTAATTAGTATGTTTCCAATATTATTATTAATTTTTAGTTCTTTTTGACTATTTTCAAAAATGAATAAAATGGGTGCCGGTGGTGGCATAAGTCCTTTTTCAATGGGAAAAAATCGTGCTAAAATTAAAACATCAGATACTAAATTTACTGATATTGCAGGTATTAAAGAAGAAAAATTAGAATTAGAAGAAGTAGTACATTTTTTAAAATTTCCACAAAAATATTCGCAAATGGGTGCAAGAGTTCCTAAAGGAGTACTTTTGGTCGGACCTCCTGGCACTGGTAAAACTTTATTAGCAAAAGCAGTAGCTGGTGAAGCTGGTGTACCTTTTTTTTCAATTTCAGGTTCTGAATTTGAAGAAATTTTTGTTGGAGTTGGGGCATCAAGAATAAGAGAAATGTTTATTACTGCTAAAAAAAGTGCTCCATGCATTATTTTTATTGATGAAATTGATGCAGTTGGAAGAAGACGAGCTTCAGCTTCTACAGCAACTAATGAGCAGACTTTAAATCAACTATTAGTCGAAATGGATGGATTTGAAACTAATTTGGGAGTTATAATTATGGCTGCTACTAATCGTGCTGATGTACTTGATGAAGCATTACTACGTCCAGGTAGATTTGATCGTCAAATTTCTTTAAATTGACCAGATATTAAAGAACGAGAAGCAATTTTGCTTTTACATTCTCGTAATAAAAATATTTCTCCAAAAATTAATTTTAAAAGAATAGCCGCAAGAACTCCAGGATTTAGTGGTGCTCAATTAGAAAATGTATTGAATGAAGCAACATTATTAGCTGTTCGTCATAATAAAAATGTTGTTGGATTAATAGAAATTGATGAAGCAATTGACAGAGTTGTTGGTGGTCCTGCCAAAACTTCAAGAGTAATTACGGATAATGATAAAAAAATAGTATCTTATCATGAAGCTGGACATGCCCTTATTGGTTTAAAATTAGAATATGCTTCTAAAGTTCAAAAAGTTACAATAATACCTCGTGGACAAGCAGGTGGATATACTATTATGACTCCAAAAGAAGATATTATATTTTATTCAAAAGCCCATTTAAAAGCAACAATTACTGGTTATTTAGGCGGACGCGCTTCAGAAGAAATTATTTTTGGAAAAATTAATATTACTACTGGCGCTCACGATGATTTAGAAAAAGCTACGAAAATTGCTAGAAAAATGATAACTGAATATGGAATGTCATCTGCATTAGGATTAGCACAATTTGAAAGTTCTCGTAATGAATATTCACCTTTTTCAAAAAGTAAATTTTCTGATAATATTGCTTCTAAAATTGACGAAGAAATAAAAAAACTATTAGATGCTTGTTATATTAATGCTATTTTAACAATCAAAAAATATAAAGATACATTAGAATTAATTGCTAAATCATTAATGATTTTAGAAACAATTACTGCCGAACAAATAGAATATATTGATAAATATAATAAATTACCAATTGAAGTAACAGAAATGCAAAATGAAGTGCAAAAAAATAATAATAAAATTAAAGAAGAATTAAATACAAAAAATGATGATAATAATTTAAAAAAAGTTGATGATATAATATCTGTTTTTCCTAAAAATAAATAACTTAATATTTTAAAAAAATTAAAAATAAGGAGAAAATAATGTTAATAAAACATGAATTAGTAAAAAAAATATTATTAACTTCTGATATTATTAATAATAAAATTATTGAACTTGCAAATATAATTAATAATTATTATAAAAACAATAAAGAACCTATTATTTTAATAGGTATATTAAAAGGATGTTTACCTTTTTTATCACAATTTATGTTAAATTTAAAAATTGATTGTTTAGTTGATTTTATTTATTTAGAATCATATTTAGGTCAAATAAAATCTATAAATAAACCAAAAATAATAATTGACGTTATTAATAATAATAATATTAAAAATCATGATTTATTAATTGTTGAGGATATTATTGATTCAGGAAATTCTTTACTTGAGGTTCGTAATCATTTCCAAAAATTAAAAGCAAAATCAGTAAAAATAATTGCTTTATTAAATAAAAAATCTAAAAGAGTTGCTAAAATAGAAGCCGATTGATATGGTTTTGAAGTTCCTGATTATTTTTTAGTAGGTTATGGACTTGATTATTTAGAAAAATTAAGAAATTTGCCTTATATTGGAATTGCTGATCTTGATAAAATTTCTAATTTAATAAAATAGAAAAAAAATATGTTAATAAAAAAAACAATAATTCTAATAAAAATAATCCTTAATTAGTTTTTTTGTTTTATAAATAATTGGAGTTATAATGAAAAATATTTTTATAAATTTGTTAAGAGGAATAAAAAAAAGATGATTACAATATTTAAGCATTATAATGTTATTAATTATTATAATTGCTACTCTTTCTGGACTTTATAGTACAGTATCTAGATTTGAATCAGGATTTTATAAAGTAAGAAATAACAGTGGTAAATATGATTATCGTATTAATTTGCAATTATTAAATAATTATAAAAATATTTCTAATTCAACATTAAAAATTCAAGAGATTATTAAAAATCAATTTAAAGATCATAAACAAAAAAATACAATTAATAAACAAATATTACAAATTAAAGAAAATAATCTTAGAAATAATAGTTTTCCTTTATTATCTTCTGGGTCAATTATTCATAAAGATTTTGAAAAATATTTATTAGATTGAGGATTAAGCTATCAAGGCATATTATTTAATGATATTTTAAATCAAGAAATATACAAAAAAAATATTAATAATTTTCAATATTATAAAATTACTAAATCATTTTTTAAAACATTTGATTATATAAATTTTATTTTTTCAAAAAAAATTTATTATTCTTTAGAAAATGGTTTTTGTACTTTAAAGAATAATAATACTTTTGATTTTTCTCCATCAAGAAATAATATTAATGAAATTTATATTTCTAAAGGAGTTAAACCCAATAATGAATTAGAAATATGTATTAATCCTGATTTTGCTTTTATTAATAATATTAAATTAAATGATTATTTAACTATTATTAATCAAACAAAAAAATTAAAAATTGTTGGTTTTGGATATGCATATTGAGGAATTACTGGTAGTCGTACAGCAACAAATCCAAACCCTACATCAGCAAATACAAATCCTATTTATATGTCAAACGAATATTTTAATAATTTAATTAAAAACTTTTCTTTTAGAACTAATTTAAATAATATTTTTTTATTAAAAGTTAAAAATAAAGATAGTTTTTTTATTAATAAATTAGAAGAGACTTTAATTAAAACCTTTAATTTTAATTTTGGTTCAATTATTAGCAATGACACAGAAGATATACGTTCAGGGAAATTTTTAGAAATTTTTAAAATGGAAAACATTATATTTATTTCAATTACTTTTGTAGTAACATTAATAGTTATTTTTATTATTATGTCATATATTAGAAAAGAAATTAATTTACAAAAAACACAAATAGGATTATTAAAAGCTATGGGTTATAATAATTTTCAAATTAATATTTGTTTTTCAATTTTAATTTTTTTAATAATATTTATTTCTGATATTATTGGTTTAAATATTGGTTTAGGATTACAAATTCTATTTAATTCTTTTAATAATATTGGTTTTTTTATGCCATTACCAATATTATTTTTAAGCTCTATAGTTTTAATTGTAACTTTGTTAATAATTCCAATTATTTTTATAATTATTAGTTATATACAATCAGAAATTAAATTATATGTTAATCCATTATTATTAATTTATGAAATTTCTAATAATTCTTTTTCTAAAGTAATTTCTTTTTTAAAATATTTTTTTCATTTTTCTTCATTTAAAAAAAGAATAAAAATTGCTTTTGCTTTAAAATCTATTGGAAAATTATTTTTGATATTTTTTACATTTATTTTTGTTACCTTTTTATTAATTTTTCAAAGTTCTTCAACCGATTTATTTGATAATAAAATAAATAATTTATATGGATATTATAATGAAAATGTTAAATGGAATAGATTTACTTCATCAATGTATACATATGTAAATGATAAAAATTTAAAAATTAAAAATCAAATTTTTGATTGAATTTCTGAAAAAGATATTAAAAAATTTAAAAATGAAGATAATAAAAAATATCATGAATGAATAGCTAATTCTTTTTGTATTAATGATTTAAAAAAATTAATAAAAATTCAAAATATTATCAAAAATAATGATTTTAAAAATCATTTTATTAATAGTAAGGAAATTAATATTCTTTATCAAAAAACCAAAAATAAACTTGATTTTGAAAAATTTATTAATCCAATTAATTTAATATCAAAATCATTAACAGATACTATTTATGTAAATTTTCATAAATTATTTAATTATATATTAATAAATACAGGTATTGATCCTAAAATAAATTTATTACCAGGAATCAGTTTAGGTTTAAATATTTATAATAATAATTATTATCCAACTATTGAATTGAATTTAAAAAATCCCAATTCATGAAAAGAGCATATTCAAGGTCCTATGCTTGCAAAAAAAATTCAAGTAACCGGTATTTATAATGATATAAATCAAGATTTATTTTGAAAAAAATGATTTAATTTTCAAGAAACTAAAAATATAAATATTGATAATATTTTGAATAATTCTCATAAATTAAAAATTAAAAATATTATTTATACCGATAATCAAAACCAAATTAAAAATTATAAATCTTATATTTTGCCTTCAGTTATTTCAAAATCATTATCAATTTTAAATAATTATAAAATTAATGATAAATTTTTAATGTTAGCAAATTGATATAATTTTACAATTCCAGTGATTTTTCAAGTTTATGGAATAATTGAAAATAATTTAGATAATTCTAATATTTATACTAATATTAATGATTTAAGAAAATCTATTGGATTAATTGATAAAAATACAAATTTACCTATTTTAAATTCTTTTAATTATTGATTATCAAAAAAATCAAATATTTTTCCATTAAATTATATAAATATTTCGCAACCACATTCAGATTATAGCAAAGAGCAAATATTAGCAAAAAATTTAGAATTAATTAATAAAACACCTTTTATTAATTATTTAATAAAAAAATTATTTATAGAAATATTTAGTGGAATTAGAAAAATTTTAAATATTACAAAATTTTTAACATTATTAGCTGTATTTTTTGTATTAATAATCATTGTTAATATGATTTTAGATAATAATTTATTAATTATTATAATTATGAAATCCTTTGGTTATCGTATAAATGAAATTAATAAAATCATTATTGGTTCTTATATTTTTATTTTGTTATTTGCTTTTATTTTAGGTGTTATTATTTCTTATTTAATATGAAATGCCATTACTTTAATAATTGCAACTAAATCAGGTTTTGTTTTTAATATTTTACCAAATTTATTTACTATTTTAACTTGTTTTAGTATGGTATTTATAATAATGATTATTAGTTATAATATTGGTTTATTTTTAATTAAAAATAAACCAGTTACAAATTTATTTCAATAAAATTAATATTTTTTTGATTTATATATAAATAATTTTAAGTAATTGATAAAATTATTTTATTATTTAAAAAATTAATGTAAAAAAAATAAAAAAATTAAAAAAAGGAGAAGTTAAAATGAAAAAAAATGAAAATAATTTACAAAAGAAAAAAAAATCAAAAATAAATAAAAATTTTTTTTTTATAAAAAAACTATTATTTAATAATAAAAAAAATAAAGAAACATTATCAATTCAAGAATCTTCTAAAACGATTAAATCTAATATTCAAGTTTTTAAAGAAAATCAAAAAATAATAAAAAAATTAACAAAAATAAATTCAAAAAAAATTTTATTAGGTAAAATTATATCCATAAATAATAATAAACCAGATATTAAAAATAACATTATTGAATTATTTGATGTTAAAAAGTCTTATTTAAATGGAGATTTAGAATATGAAGTATTAAAAGGAATAAATTTAAAAATTAAATTAGGTAATTTTGTTGTTATACTAGGACCATCTGGAAGTGGCAAAACTACATTGTTAAATATTATTTCAGGATTAGATAAGTCTAATATTGGAGATGTATTTGTATCAGGTTTTAATTTAACATTATTAAAAGATAGTCATTTAACTAAATTTAGAAGAGATAATGTTGGTTTTATTTTTCAACAATATAATTTATTAACTAATTTAACTGCTCGCGAAAATGCTGAAGTTGGTGAAAATCTTTCAAAAAATAAAACTATAAGTATTGATGATATTTTTCAAATTATTGAAATGAACGAGCATATAAATAAATTTCCAAGTCAATTATCTGGTGGTCAGCAACAAAGAGTTTCAATTGGCAGAGCATTAGCAAAAAATCCAAAAATTTTATTTTGTGATGAACCAACAGGTGCACTTGATGAAGAAATGGGGCGAAAGGTATTAGAAATTTTATTAGATGTAAATCGCAAATATAAAACATCAATTATAATGGTAACACATAACCCAAATTTTCAATATGTTGCAAACACTGTTATTAATGTTAAAAACGGAAAAATTACTAATATAAAAAATAATGAGATAATAATTAAACCAAGTGAAATAAATTGAAGTTAATTTAATAATTTATTTTACATAATTATATATATTTTAAAGGATGAAATAAATGACAGAAAAAAAAATTACAATTAATGGACGAATTTTAACTGAACAAGAAAAATTAAGATATGAAAAAATAAATAAATTAAATCAATTAAAATATGATATTTATGGTCATAATTGAAAAAGAAATTATGATTCTAAAAAATTAATTAATGATTTTGAAAATAAAACTAAAGAAGAATTATCTAATTTATTTCTTAATTTATCTAAAGAAGAAATTAAAATAGCAGGAAGATTAATGACAAAAAGAAAAATGGGAAAAAAATCTATTTTTGCACATTTGCAAGACCAAAACGGAAAATTTCAAATTTATTTAAATCAAAAATATATCAAAAAAGAAATAATAGAGTGATTTGTAAAATATTCTGATTTAGGAGATTTTTTTGGTATTAAAGGAATAGTTATGAAAACTAATAAAGAAGAATTAACGATTAAAGTTTATAATATTGTGATGTTATCAAAAGCAATTAAACCTTTACCAGATAAATTTCATGGTTTAATAGATGTTGAAGAATGTTATCGAAAAAAATATTTAAGTTTAATTATGAATCAAAAACAAAAACAAATTTTTTTCCAACGTACAAAAATAATTAATGAATTAAGAAATTTTTTAAATAATAAAGGTTATTTAGAAGTTGAAACGCCAATTTTACAAGAATTATATGGTGGTGCTTCTGCTAAGCCATTTATTACTTATCATAATAAATTAAAAAACAATTTATATTTGAGAATTGCCACTGAATTGCATTTAAAAAGATTAATAGTTGCTGGATTTGAATATATTTATGAAATTGGTAAAATATTTCGAAATGAGGGTATGAGCAGAAAACATAATCCTGAGTTTACAACTATTGAAATTTATGTTGCTTATCAAGATATGAATTATATGATGAATTTAACTGAAGATTGTATAAAACATTTAATTATTTCGGTTCATAATAATTTAATATTAGAATATGAAAAAAACATCTTAAATTTTGAAAATAAATGAATAAAAATTAGTATGATTGATTCAATAAAAAAGGTTATGATAAAAGATAAAAAATTTACAAAATGTTTTCAAAAAATAATTAATATGATTTTAAATTATCATAATATTGAAGACGAAAATATTAGAAATATTGAAAAAAATAAAACTTTTAAAATTATTTTAAAATTAGCAAAAATTTATAAACTTGATATTCCAGATTATTTTAATAGTACGGGTCATATTATTAATTTATTTTTTGAATCTTTTGTTGAAAAAACTTTAATTCAACCAACTTTTATTTTTAATTATCCAATTGAAGTTTCTCCACTCGCAAAATTAAATAAAAATAGTAAAGAATTTGTTGATCGTTTTGAATTATTTATTGCTGGTAGAGAATATGCCAATTCTTATTCTGAATTAAATAATCCTTTAGAACAATATAAACGTTTTGAATATCAATTAAAAGAAAAAAAATTAGGTAATAATGAAGCTTCAAATATGGATTTAGATTTTATTGAAGCATTAGAGTATGGTATGCCGCCAACTGGCGGATTAGGAATTGGTATTGATCGTTTAGTTATGTTAATTACTGGTCAAAATAATATTAAAGATGTATTATTATTTCCACATATGAAATCTAAAAATCAATAAAAATAATTAATAAAAAAATTTTTAAAAATATATTTTATTATATTATTTATAATTAAGGGGTATAAAATTCAAATGCATAAAATTTTAAAATTTTTTTCAATAATTATTTTTTCTTTTTCTTTTACTATTACTAATATTTCTTGTGGAGTCGAAGATGGTAAAATTATAAAAATTAATATTAAAAATGAGCCATTAAATGATAATAATAGTGATCCATTAATAAATTATGTTTCTAATAAATATTATAAATTTGATAAAAAATTTTTATATTATTCACTTGTTGCATTTATGCAATTAGCATCAGATAAAATAAAAATTGATCGTTATGAATTAGAAAAATTACCTTATGCTAAAAATTTTTATAATAGTGATTCTTATAAATCAGGTAATTATGAAAGTATTAATTATAATTTAAATGATGATATTAATAAAATTATTAAAGAGCCTTTTGCCTTTAAAGATTCAAAAGATAATTTTTTAATTTTAAGTTTAACAGATAATGATATATTAAAACAAAAATATTTTATTTATTGATATATAGTTTATGATACACCAGAAAAAGCCGAAAATCCTTCAAAAAATGATAAAATATGTATAAATTATCCTGAAATTAATGATTTTAATAATAATAAAAAAAATATTACAAAAAAAGGTTGAATTCATTTATTTTTTACAATGAATGATTTAAAATCAAATAAAAAGTTTAAAATTGATTTTAATATTCAAATTGACATAAATTTTATTTTATATTTTGATAAAAATAAAAAACCAATAGTTCTTATCGATACAAGTACTTTTTATAAATCTTTAGGCAATTTTGATTTTCGTCATCCAGAAAACACGATTCACGAAAGAATAAACAATATTAAATTTTTAGAATTATAATTTTTCATTTTTTTTTATTTCAAATAATAAAAAAAATAAAATCTAAAATTTAATTATATATATTATATTAAATAATGTTATTATATATTTATTCAAATTAAATATATTTTTTAAAAAATATAATGAATATGAGGTTATTTGAATGTTTAATAATTTAATATTTAAATACTTTTTTTTTAAGCAATATAATTCAAATATTTTTAATTTATTTAGTAAAAAAACAGTTATTTGTTTAATTATTATTTTAATTATTATAATGTTATTATATATTTTAATAAATAGTTTTTGAAAATGATTTCGTAAAGATAAGTATAAAGGTATTCGTTTTATTACTAAAAATATTGCTTATATAACAATGTTATCGTCAGTATCTGTAGTAGCAACCATTATTATTTCTATTATTATACCTATTACAGTATTACCTCCTATTAGAATTGCTTTTGAAGGTTTGATGATTAAAATAACTGGTTATATGTTTGGACCAATTATTGGTATTATTTCTGCTGCAATAACAGATATTTTAGTTATGTTATTTGTTCCATCATATATTAGTATTTATTATATATTTTGTATTATTTTTACTGGTTTTTTATCTGGTATTGCCGGAATTTTTAAATTAAAATTTAAAAATTATCCATGATTTATTTTTCTTCTAATTAATTTTTTTATTATTTTATTTGCGGGAGGCGGTATATATATTGTTATTTCAGGAAAAAAATTATCATATTCCATAGCAGGAATTGTTGTTAATAAATATATTTTTTCTAGTATTATAGGTATTGGTGGTATTTTTGGTTTATTAAGTATTTATATTATTTTATTTTATTATTTATTAAAAAAACAAATTTATCGTATTAAAGAAATTTTACCTATTATTTTATTAGCAGTAGTTGCAGAATATATAATAACAGTGCTTATAGCTTCTTATGCTGATATGACATTATTTAATCCTAATGCTAATGATTATTTAATAACTGCCATTATGAGAATAGTACAAGCACCTATTAAAATTATAATTAATTCAGTTATAATTTATATTACTTGAAGAACTGTTAATCCTTTAATTAATATTGATAATAATTATTATTAATTAAAAAGGTTTTTTGAAAAAATGAACAAAGATTTTATAACAAAAATATCTCAATATTCTGATAAAAATGGTTTAAAAAAATTAAAAATAATAATTTCAAAATATATTAAAACGGATATTAAATATATACATGTAACAGGAACAAATGGTAAAAGTTCAGTATCACATTTAATTTTTTCTGTATTATCAAAAACATTAAATCAAAATATTGGTTTATTTATTTCTCCTCATATTAAAACAATTAATGAAAGAATCATTGTCAATAATAAAATGATTAGTAATAAAGATTTAATACGTATTAAAAAATTAATCAACCATGATATTCAATATTTTCAATTAGGTTTTTTTAGTATTTTAACCTTAATATCATTAATTTATTTTCAAGAACAAAATGTACAATGAGCAATAATAGAAGTTGGAATTGGTGGAAAAAAAGATCCTACAAATATTATTGATGCAACTTATGCAATTATTACTTCTATTGGTAAAGATCACCAAGATAAACTTGGTAAAACAATATTTGAAATTTTAAAACAAAAATTAGGAATAATAAAACCAGTAACAAAAAAAATTTTTATTTCGGGTAATTTAAATAATAAATTAAAAAAAGAAATTAATAAATATGTTTATAAACCTATTTATTCTCAAATTTTAATTAATAAACCTTATTACTTAGAAAATAAAAATTTAGTTTTAAAAATAATTTCGGAATCATTTCCTAAAATTAATATCAAAACTGCTTTAAAAATAATTAATAATACTAATATTAAATTAAGGTTTGAAAAATACAATATTAATAATGACAAAAAAATTTATTTTGATGTTGCACATAATATTCCTGGTATAAAAGCATTAATTAAAGTATTAAAAATTAAAAATATTATACCAGAACAAATTTTATTTTCTTGTTTAAAAAATAAATATCCATTAAAATTAATTAATTATTTAAAAGTATTTACAGATAATATTATTATTTGCTCGAATAATAATTTAAATAGTATTAATGGTAAAATTTTTAATTATCAAAATATGATTAATTGTAGTAAAAGCAAAATAATATTAATTACAGGTTCTTGTTATTTTGTTTCAGATGTTTATAATTATTTAAGAATTAATAAAATAATTTATAAATAAAATAAAAAAAAAGAGGTTTAACGAAATAATGAATTTATTATTTTTAAATATAATTAGTGGAATTTTTCTTTTATTTATTTTTTTATTAATTATTATTTTTGATTATAAGGATAATAAAAAAAAACTTTTTCAAATAAAATTTATTTGTTTAAGTGGAATTTTATTAGGATTAATATTTTGTTTAAATATAATAGAATTTTTTTTAAAAATATTTCCTCATAAAATTTTTGAAATTAAAATTAGTATTTTTTTATTATTTTTAATAAGTTTTTTTTGTGGTTCATTGTTAGGTTTTGTTAGCGGCATTGTTAATGATTTTTTAAAATTATTATTTTTTGTTGATGCAAAACCATGTTTGTTTTTTACTTTTACTAGTGTTTTATGATGCATAATGCCTTATTATTTAGTTTTAAGTTTAAGTAAAATTTATTATAATCAAAAAATATTTTATTTTTATTTATTAATAGCTTATTTTATTACTTTTTCAATTATAACTGCCATTAATCCTATTATTTTAAATAATTTAATGAATTTAAAATTACCTTTATGATCAATGTATTTAATAAGAATTATAAAATTCCCTATTACATTAGTAATTAATGTTTTTTTAATTTTTAATTGTTATTTTTTATTAGATAAAAATTTAAAAATAGAAAATAGATTTAAAATTATTAAAATATAATTATATATTTTTTTATTATAAAAATTAATTTATATAAAAAAAAGGAAATAATAAAATGATTAAAATTTATGATAGTTTTTTACAAAAATTAAAACCACTTATTATTAATAATAAAAAAATTAATATTTATTTATGTGGACCTACTGTTTATAATTATGTTCATATTGGTAATATTCGTGGTGTTATTATTATTGATGTTTTACATCGTTTATTAATTCATCAAAAATATAAAATAAAATATATTATTAATATTACTGATATTGACGATAAAATAATTAAAAAAGCAGCAGAATTAAAACTAACTGAAAAACAAATATCTGAAAAATATATATTATCATACTGTAAAGATTTAAAAAAACTAAATATTATTTTTCCTACAAAATTACCAAAAATAAGTGATTTTATTCCAGAAATTATTAAATTTATTAATAAATTAATTATAAAAAAATATGCATATATTTCTAACGGTGATG
>DWQT01000424.1:0-23103 GCA_018244895.1 Myscelus amystis hages | reverse complement strand
CTGTTGCTTCGACATTTAGTTTAATCAAATTTATCTAATTTTAAATTTAGAAAAATTAAAAACTATGGTAAAATGCTATGATAAATATGTTTTTTGAAATGAGATAAGTTGAATTTCCTTTTGATAATATTGTAAAGCCTAATATAATTTTTAAAACATATTAACATTAATTTGAATTTGAATGTTACTAACTTTATTATAATTTCACAAATTAAAGTATATCTAGAGTTATACTTAAGCTAAATATATACTTGGATATATAAAGGAAATTCGATTTTATGTGTATGATGTCACTTTGCAATTATTATTGGGATCAAATTAATGAGGATGCATAAAAAATTACATCACAATTATTTAAAAAAAATTAGTCATTGGGCAAATCATGACCAAACGATAAGAATTTTACTATTTACCAAATAACAAAGATCATCCCAAAAATAACAGATATAGTGACATTTAGAGATTTTTTGCTAGCTATTTAAAACCTAGATACGTAGGTACTTGCTTGTAGAACCATTAAAATCCCATACGTTTACGCACACTGACCAGATTGCCGGGAAAAGTGACGTTTCAGATGATAAACCAGCGAAGGTCAGTTAGAGGACGTCAGCAAGGGTCTGTTTGTGTGGACACGACACTCATGTACATTGATTGATAATACTCCTGGTCGTTTAGATCATTCATGCGCAGGACCTCCACGGGGAGCGCCAGCTCGGGCGAAGCCCCAGCGCCTTCACCAAGCCCTTCCGGTACCAGCCACTCCGACAAGGATCAAGACCCTCAGGTATATCAATAAAAATGACAACAGTATCACAGCAGATCTGTAATCTTCTGTCTCCAAATCCAGTCCAAACTCTGGTGCTCATTTCTGACTGTTTACAGCTAGCTAGGAAGTTCTCGATAAAGTAGTATATGACAGCAGTAACACAGCAGATTTGAAATCCTCTGTCTCCAAATTCTGCCAAAACTCTGGTGCTCATTTCTAACTTCTTACTGTTCCCAGATCTCAATAAAGAAGCTTACCCATTCTTAAACTTACAGAAAGCGCGTTATGGTAAAATATAGGGGTTGATTAAATAAGGATTTTAAGGGTAATGATGACATCTACAACTTCCTATCTTACATTTTGAAGTTTACATGATAAGCTTTCTGTCTTATCAAGAAACTCACAAATCCATATTCCATTAGGAGAAGATAGAGAAATTGGAAGAAGACAAGAAACGGCGGTTGCAGCTGTATGTCTTCGTGTCAAGGTGCGTCGCGCACCCGTTCAATGCGAAACAGCCCACGGACATGACGCGACGGCACACGAAGCTCACCCCACACCAGCTGGAAACGATACAGGCCAGGTTCCAGGTGATGACGTAATCTTTATATCACAGATGTATCTGACGGGCACGGAAGTGAAACTGTTAGAGTAAACTCAATAACACTCGAGCATTACAATTAGGAAACAAAAGAATAAAGAATAATTATTAACGAATCAATTTCCGTTAATGAAAAGAGAGATCAGTTGTTAGAAGACCGTTATGTGAATGTCAATGCTATAGTATCGAAAGGTTTTGAGCTCAAGTGCAGAGTTCTTAAGAGATTAATGTATCGTATTTTAAGGATGTAGACCATTGCATACATTAATAGATAAGGTGATTTGCTCTCCGAAATAGCACACCAAATGAAAGCCGATTTATTTTAGACGATTCATAGATACCAGAGAAACCAAGACACCTGTCAGTCACACGTGCCCTGTTCCGCAGGCTTTCTTGAAAGGCGAGACCCAGATCTTAGCGGATGAGGCTTTCCAAAACGCTGTCCAGTCGTATCACGACGTATTTCTCAAATCGGAGCGAGTGGAACAAATGGTCAAGTCAGGCGCCTGCTCGCATCATGATTTTCGTGAGGTCTTCCGAAATAACATCGAGAAGAGAGTCAGGTTTGATCATAAGCTTCTAATTCTCAATACTACACATGTATGTAAGTGATAACTATTGGAATGAAGTTCCTGATCGCGCGATGCGGAGGCTAGACGGAAAAAAATCAGACGTAAAGTTTATTAGTCGAAAGGAACTTCGTTCCATCCGGGTGTCCCTTGACACCTCTCTTGTGTTTTTCCCATGGGAGAGAAATATTGAACTCATTAGTTTAATTGTTAATCTTAATTTTTTTTCAGCTGGGTGACACATATTTACTCTAACAAGTTTTCTTATATAAGCATTCTATTATAAGTACTTCGGCGTCTATTACTGAGGAAACCATATAAATCAGAGTTCTTGTACCGTACATACTTTGCCAAGTTTTAATAGGGATCGAATTGGAGCTTGTGTTGGTTCATTGTTAACAAAAACTGAACCTAAGTTTTCTAGTTAAACTTTCAGGTCGTTACCCGATATAGACGGCTTGAGTAAAGAAACGGTGCTTACAACATGGCTCGCGAAATTGGACTGCATTATGAAGGGAACGGGTAAGTTTGCCCGCCCTTTCGACTCCTTTTACAACCTCGATATGGTAATTGTTATGAGAATCACAAGCATTGAATAAGACGGCCATAGCAGAGATCAGAAGAGTTTTGATTGTAAAAGATTTATATGTGACAAGACTGTAAAGTAAATCAATTTTCGTAATCTTTTGCGATTGTTGAAAAAGAAAGTCTTTGATATTGAAAAGAATATAGAAAGGCAAAGGATTTTTAAATCAACACCAAATACGATTTCAACAGACGTTTAAAATATTTACAATTGAAAATAATAATAGCATTTTAAGCGCATTGCTGACAAAATATTTACATAGATATTTAAGTAACAGCTTATTATTGCTTGTGATTCTAACGAAAACTGTGTTTTAGAGATTGATGTTGATCATGATAAAACGCATGTCGCTGTGTGTTAAGCATAAAGACAAGCCTGTGTCTGCCTCTGAATGTTTGTGGAATCTGTGTGCTCATTGCTAGATCTCTATGTTTAGTTTCCAGAAATGAAATTTACCAATCAATACTTTAAATAGTTTAACTGACAATATTAAAAAGAGGACTTAGTGTTGATGCAAGATAACGTTAATAGTGACTTAACAGTGGTGTAGCAAATTTTTCCTGTGTTTAGTCAATATTTTTCGCAAAGAATATTAGCAATCCAGTTTGAAGGATGATACCAGTTGCATTATAGGCAAGTACAATTAATACTATCCATATATCACAGATAAATTTATGAAGCTTCTTTTTATCAAATTAGTTATAACACCTTACCGACCATTCAACAATTTAGATCATGATGGGTAATTTTTATATTCTCAAACTACGTGCAAGGTAAAATTAATTATTTGATATAAAAATAGATTGACAATCATAAAAAAAATGGAGGATAGTAGAGATAAATAACATTAATAAATATTAGTAAATGTAAACAAAACACAACGCAAATCAACTAAATAACAAATAGATATGACGTAACCAAATTACTCTACAAAATCCCCATAGCTATAGATATCTGTGTTGCCTGAATGCTCATTAGTTAATGTATGAACTAACAAAATGAAATTGTGACATTTACACATTAATCAAATGATTACAACATTTTTCCGCGCTTCAATCTTTAGCTGCAACTATGTCACGGCATAAAATATTGATCGTACGCAAAATATTCTGAACCTCGATAGATATTTAAAAAACCTCTTAGTAATGTAAAAACATTACGGTATAGCTGTAACATTTACATGCATGTAGATGAAATTAAAGAACCGGAGATATAAAAATCGAAATTAGGCAAAAACGAAAAAGAATAGCTAAAGTATAGTTTTTATAAAGAAGCATCGTGAATTTGATCTCACAAAGGCAAATTGAACAGCTTTCGAATAGTAGCAGTGGCGTATCAGTTTTCAATCAAAGTGCCTTTGTCAGTAAAAGAAGCAGAACAGGGAAAAAATTTCAAAGAGTTTTAAATTAAAAAGCTCCAATTGCAATGTAGAAGAATAGAAATGGTTTAAAACACAAGTAGAAATACGAAATGAGTCGTAATCGAAAATCCAACATGATTAGGGTTTGGAAATAAATTATCGAATTCGAATGTTACAATATCATTTTTAATTACTTTAATGATTATGGTCATCAACTTTTTAAATCTCCTTCTTTGCAAAACATTTCTACTTAATAGAACGTGATTTTCGGTGGACGGTAACGTGAAACATTTGATAATTATGTAAAACATAATCATTAAACGTAGAATTGCTCCCGTGTTTTAATGTAGTCATTATGTGAAGCCGAGACAGATGGCAGATTCAAACGATTTATCTGGGAGTCTAATTATATCGCTGATGAAGGCAGGGATATACAGATCTATTTGATACAACTGCTACGGTGGCAAGAGTTATGGTAAATGTACTAGATTTACGATAGGAGTAATTACTTTTACACGCGCCTTCCAAAATTTATTCAACAAATATTTAACTATAACTACTGACGTGTATTGAATGAATGAATTAAATCTTCTTTTCACACTCCGGCGGCACCACCGCCAACACCTATTTCTGCCTTATAACAGCAGTGTCAAGCGCTGCTGTGTTTTGGTCTGAAGGGTGTGGTAAGGGAGACATACTTTTTCGAAACATTCCAACTTAGTCCTCAGGGGTAGAGGCGCATCTGTGGTCGACCCGAGATAGAAATCTAATCTTATCTGGGGTCGATTACAAATGTCCATGGGCGGCAGTAGCCACTTACCATCAGGTGGCCTGCATGCTCGTCTTCTACTTCCATATTATAAAAAAAAATATCATATACCTTAGACTACATTGTAAGGGACCCTAAGAGTTTGCATTTTAATTTGAATCAATCTTTTGTCTCCTTAGGTTGGGTCTATGTTCCTTATCAAATTCTGGGGTCGGGTTAGTGCCGGTTCTATTGAAGGAATAATGGGAATACCCAGCCAAGAATTTCATTCGGCGTAAGCGGTTCGAATCCAAATGAATCTGGAACATACATGCACTCAAGTTCATATAGTTGGCTATAGTACCTACTAATAGAGATTAGTACCCTGTTTTGACTTCCGTACGCTTATAGTTTTGTATGTTTTTGATTAATACCTCGTCGTTAATAAATAATGCTTATTTTGGGATAGCTTGATTTAGCTCCTTTTTTTTAAATATTTTGTTAATTCTACTTCAGTCTGCTCTTCTAATGGGTAAGACCATAGTTTACCATGCTGGCCAAGTGTGAGTGTCCAGACTTCACGCATTAAGTATAAAAATATAGTTACTTTTTTGTAGTGAGCAACATTTCTCTCCTGATTTTGTCTGGTATTTTGAGTGATCATTAACTGATTTCATGTATTTGGACAGAAGTCTAAATAACGCAATTTTGTTCGTCTTCTTAAGCTTTCTTTATAAATAATATTGATTTTATCAAAACTTTTTGAACATTTTTACCTAAGTTCCAACGTAGTAGCCGTGTAGAATTTTTTTCGTGACTGAATTCTATGCTTAGAGCGAGTTCAATTTGAAAGTGTAGCCTAACAAACAAATTATTATAACATCAACGGATATTAAATGGGAGTGATTTTTACAAACCAATATCATAGTTAGATTCCATCGAATGGATTTGAATGGCGGAAATGATTTCGGAAGTCTGAGGAGCGCTTAATAGCCTCCGTCTGGAGAAGCCTTATTTAAGGCGACTCTCTCTCTCTCTCTCGAAGACGACACAACAACCTTAATTAATTTAATCATTATCATTTTAGCCCGCCAAAGCCCACTGTTGAAACAAGACTTTCCCAAATATGCCCATCCGTATACCACTACGCCACGTCTCCATATTCATTCACAAATTTCCTTGGCGTGCGGTTACGCCTATTCCCTGTGGGTGTAGACAGAAACCAAGAATTTCGACTCACTAGTCTTGACGAAGCACAAAACCTCAACTTGTTTGCTTGTTTTCTGCTTTATTCTTTACCTCTACCTGTTTTCTGCTTTAGTCTACGCTTCTGTCTGTTTTGTGCTTTATTCTGTGCCTCTGTCTGTGTTTTGCTTTATTCTGTGCTTCTGTCTGTGTTCTGCTTTATTCTGTGCCTATGTCTGTATTCTGCTTTATGACGTCACGAAATTAAAATTGATTGCCGCAACGGAACCCCATTGTTTCACACATATCCGAAATCAGGTAATTATACCGTTTGATTGGTTCGCGCGATTGCACGAATGTTCTACATACGCGCAACCCAGAGCTATAGGCACTGGAAGTGACTAAAATACGGTCTCTCGGACTCTCGGTCTAGTGGTTAGACACCCCGACTGCTAAACCGTGGGTCGTGGGTACGATTACCACCCAAAACAGACAACTGTTGGATAGGGACAATTTATGTTTCGTGTTACAAGTACGTAATAAAAACATCTATACAAGTATGTCTGTGTTTACCAGCTGGCCGGTTATCATAACACAGGCATTTAATTAGCGTATTTGGAATCAGACTAATTGAGTATTTTGACAACTTTGTCATTTCTATGAAATTATAATTTTGTTGGTATTTGTAAGATTCGTGTTTCATTCTATTTACTTCTAGAACTTGTAAAGAAATCGTTATATGAATGAACTAAGTATACATAATTTGGTACAGTTAACAAAAAAAGGTCCGTCCGACTTGGCCCTTGAAAAAAATTGAGCTAATACAATGATTAATCGCCTATTATTTTGCAAGCATTTCCAGTGTTTTTACATCGCTGTTCGACGCGTGAGTCAGTAAATGATCGATGGTGGTAGGTTGATGGAGTGGTCAGGTCGTTCGCGGGCCAACACCACACTCCATTCATAAAAGTCAACGCGGATACCATCGGAAATACAATGAGAATTATTATTTAGCTTACACTTTACAAAAACTAATGTTTGAATGTAAATAACATACTTCCGTCAGGTCACAGATTTACCTGTTAAGAATCTGGTGTGATGTTATAATTAGTGCAAGAGAATAAAAATTTTGGTGATTTGAAAATATTTTAGATTTTTCCAGTTACCACTAGTGTACCTATAACACGAAGTGTCGCTTGAAAGGTGATTTGCCCGATAACGGGCGAAACCGTGTGTCAGTGACTAAGTAGTCGATAAGTAGAACGTAGCGGCAGTGTATAGTGTTGTCTGTTAGCGTCGTTTGTCGTTTTAAATCGTGCACTAACAACCATTATACAGTCATTACTCTAAAATAGCGTCTAGCAATCAATATTTGAATACCATTCTCTTGCGATTTTTAATACATGAAGATCAAAAAGCAGCTGTAATGCTGCAAACATTAAGGTCAATTTCGTCTGCAAAGAAAACGCGATGTTCACAGCCAAATCTTAATTCACAATCTGATAGGTAATTTATTGAGAATGTTTCGGAGAGCTCAGACTGAGATCTGAGACTTGATTTAAATGGATTTTAAATTTTCCTTCGTACTATCTAAAGCTCAGTGTTTTGTGTTTATCATTTATTTATACATTTATCATACCACACACACACAACCAATGCAAATATACAATGGGAGACTGAGAGAGAGATACGGATGAATTTAGGTGCAGAGGGAGACATAAATACTTTCCTACCTTGACCATATAAGTGACTAGAGAGGGATGAAGGTAGAAATACGTCAGGTTTGTAAAGCTCGAGATATTTGGCGCTCTGCGCTTTCTACCTACCGTGTTACATACTCGGATGGTATAAAAACTAGATATATAATCCTACCTACAGCATCTAATGAACGGCTATCAATTGAAAAACAAATAAACAAAATTATACCACAAACAAAATGCTTCATGATTTATCCTCTTCACCGGTAAAACCAGAAAAGACGAGTAAAATGATATATGTGTACTATAAATTTATATACAATTTTACGAACAGTGATTTTATTAGGACAAGACACGTTTAACGTGGTAGTTATAAGCCGAAACGGAACTGAAAACCATAACACGGCCTCGAAAGTAATGTTCCTAATTATTTAATAAGTAATATTAAGAATACATAGAACCGCACTTGCGTCATCGCGCTTGGATAACCACATAGTAGCTATAAATAAAAGGTCTTCATTAGTGAATTGTTGCATAATTAGTATCCAAAAATCCCTAACAATAATTGGTCACACTATAAAATGTACGAACCTTAGCATACATTTTGTAATAAGGCTCCGTTCACACTTGTTCATGCAGCGTTTGGGGCCGGGGAATATTTTGAAATATGAATTTTAGGCAGTTGAAGATGTTCGATATTGCACAAGAATGGATGGTATTACGTTAAAACATTTCAAATAGTACTGTTGTTGTTATTATGTGCAATTTTGCTTAACAGCTAAAAGTGGTACAGGGATGGATGGAAGAAAACAGCAGATTTTCTTAACATTTGTTAAATAATATAAAGAATTGATGTAAAGTAAAAAATGATTGGAATTACAAATTATAGCAATGTCCTTAAAAATTTAAATTTTTCGGGGGCTAAACAATACAATTCAGTGTTTTCAGTTTTCAGACGAAAAGTGACGCTAGTAATGATTATGTTGCAATCCCTACAGCCCATGAAGGAAAAATAACAAGACAAGTTTATATAACATCGAAGAACTCCAATATTGATGTCAAGGATAGCTCTAATGATGATGCGTAATCCACAATGCCTTGTCGTTTTTCGAAGGGTATTTTAACCAGGCACAAACTTGCTAAGCACCACAAAAAGTACAAATTTAATACTAAAAATAAATTTATGTTAAACCGAAATTAAACCAAAAAGTTAAACAACTAGTTTCGTGCCAATGTGTACGCAGCGTTACGTTATATTGAAATTTAATACTTCCTTTGGAAGCGCACTTATTTATGCGCGAAAGAGTCGAATTATAATTCTAATTATGCAACACATTAAAACAATGGTGGAGGCTATTTCGAAATCATAAAGGGTAACTATTACCGGACTGTAACTAATTGTATAAATATTTCTATAATCATTACGTAAAGAGCTATTTATTACCATGAGCGACGGCACAAGTACGGTTATTAATGCCCGACGAAATGCTTAGTTATCTCCTCCGCTAATTAACTACAGGGTTGTTTGGTTTTTTGTTTTTTTTTGTTTTTTTTTTTTACACCTGTCCTTGTCTCCCTAGCATGCTAACAAGTTGCTTTAAAACTATGACCCACGGAATTACGTGAGTTTGAATGGTAGGTTTTACCCAAAAAACCTACTGAATAAATATCTATTGTGCAACCCATTTATTGTCCCTCTTCTAGGCCATGTCTTCTTGCATAATCAAGTTTGAGGGATATAGTTAACCAAGCTGGTCATGTCTCTTTCTTCTTTCTAATAAGTCAGATGTGGACAAGGAATTGAGACTAGACTCCCCGATATAGAGATCGAAATATAATCACTGGCTATAGATATTTTGTACAGCTAACTGTGACACCGTTATTGCGCCCGTAAGGCTATCTATTATGCTTACTTGGTTAAAACGTATTTTCCTGTGAAATATCGATATATTCTCGCAAAAATACTAGCCTATATCACTATCAAAACCTTCATCTACCGCCGTACCAAAAATCACATTGATCCGTTTAACCGTTTCGACGTGAAAGAAGGACAGACATACAAATACACTTTCGCATTTATAATACTAGCATGGATTTTGTATTAATGATATATAGCGGATATTTGACATGTTATAAATGTGCTGTCATGCAGCAGCCACTGTTAGCACATTCGTCAAGATACCAATTAGATCGTAAGACATATTGTAACGTTGACTTTCTCTTCTGTATGCCAGGAGCCAAACTGGTCGCGCGCCCCGCGTCCGCCCAGCGGCTATACACGACATTTGCGGGAACTAGATTCGTAAAAGCATCGAAACTAATTAAAGCGCAATTGGTCTTTAAATTAATTGATGTGTGACGCAACTTGAAACTAAAAGTAACATATTAATATGCTTTTTTATATATTTAGCTTGTCTATTTCGTGGTACGTGGTAATCGGTGCTAAGTACATAAATATAAAGGACCGTTTTGATTGATTTTATTATTTTCTATCTCTTTGTAATATATAGCCTAGCACATTATTTTACGTACCTATAAAGCCTAACAGACAGACGGTATAGTAGTATATGTTTATTGTGTTGTTTTCATAAAACCTATTTTAGTTAATAACTCTCGTTTGAATGTAAAAAAATGCAATCATACTGCATTCGATACGAACACACGTACTACAAAAGTGAATGTTATTGACGTGTACCCACAAAGAATGGCTATGTCATGCGAAAACCGCTTTAATTGATAGTAAAGCTGTGTTATAGCGGAAGCGGAAATATACACATATGTTATTTAATTCTTTTTTATCTTTTAATGGTCTACCTATGGACTGGTTTTCTCTTATAATGAGTTGGATTTCAACCGTAGTCTACCGTCGACTACAGTCTACTGTCTAAGACATTGCCCCGGTGCGGATTGGTACCTTCACGTACCTCAGAATATTTCATATATGTACTTTATAACATCTTTATGGTATACGTTTCCTCGCGATGATTCCCTTTAACGTTATAGCGATTGATATTTAAATTATTAGCAGAAGAAGCAGTTCGTTTCATTAACCACTGGACTAACAGAGCTTTTACAGATTAGTCGTCGGTGCAAATTTTAGGTGTATTTAATTTTACAACAACAGTTTTAGGTCTCTTCTCTCTTCTCTCTTCTATCTCTCTCTGTCTCTCTTCTCCTTCTCTTCATACTCGTAAGTTTCTTTGTTAGGAAGTCCTGGTAGTACCAGTAATCAGGTAAAGTTAAACCTTGGTTATTATTATACCGTCACATCAAGTTTGTAATGAGGTAGGCGAAGAGAAAATATGTTTACAAATTTGATATAATTCTCCCTGAATTAGTTTCATCAAACATACACATACATCGTTTACAGAGACGTGTGACTCTTTTATCAGTAAGGAATCGACCTATTTGGTTGGCAGAAAACCTTAACACTATTTATACAGTGACAATAAACGGACGTCAAAAATATAATTCGCATCGCTTCCAGTAGCCGACGGCCTCGCCAACCCAATTAAGCGGCAAAATTTCGCAAGCACGAAAGTCACTTGCGCGGTAACTTTTATATATTGCACTTTCGAGATTGGAATGCACCGGGTATCCTTAGTTATCGATCTGTTTTTGTATACATAATTATATATGCTGGGATTTCGAGGTTGACATGCACTTCATATGTTTTATCATTGGTATTTTACTTTACTTTCACTGATACGTTTTGTGTAGCTGACAGCTATCAAGTTTCGAAATTGAAGGCACCATCGTTGCACGATTGCATCTACGTCGCTAGAGGTTACCTTAGATTTTCTTTGGTTAATTATGTTATTAGTATTGTTACTGTATTTTTTCTCTGCTGCCTAAGGAAATTCTGACTAAATAGGTAAAATAAGGGTAGATTGTTTGACAATTCGTTGGTTTGGAATTTTAACACGTAACATTAAATTCACGCTCTTGTTTACAAAAAAAAAATTAGTGATTTTTGAAAATCGAATATCCTAACCTATTTAAACACAGTTTAAGATATTGTCAACTATTTTGGTGGAGACGTTTTTTGGCAGTCACAATAGTTTTTGCAGTTATTGAAATGGTGATGGCCAATCAATCTTTCTCTGTGGGCGGGCGGTACCTTATACGTGAACGAATGTGTCTATGCCAATCTATTTCCAGCGCAAACTGTGGAATAACTTCACAAGTTAGTCAAACAACTGCCACCTCGGCGTCACTCCTTATCTTATCCGCGGTAAAAACCTCAATTTGCATGCGAGATTCAGCTGACACGGTTAGTGTTCGTTTGAAGTTTATAGTGACAGATTGCTATTTGAGAAGCATGCATTTTTTTGTCCTCAAATTTGGAAATGAAACATGTTTAAATAAATTGTACTGTAATAAATAGTAAACTGTAAATAATTGTGTGATGGTACAGACAACAATTATAAAATGAAAAGATAACTACAATATAGTTTTACTGTTTTTGATTGGCGTCTCAGTGCCGTGGTTAAAGACACGTAAGCCAGAAGTCAGTGGGATCGATTCCCACCCAGGACAAATGTTTCAGTGACGAACACATTGAATTTATTTATTATGCGTCAGGCGTAAAGAAATATCTGCATATGTAATATTTAGTGCATTATATGTATTATATGTATATACATATATATAACATTTATCAACTGTTTGGTAATCATAACATCCAGCGCATACTTTGGGAACGGATTTATTTATTTATTTATTTTAATAGATACACCATTGGCTTATCACTATACATTGGTAATTTCAATACATTAAAGTTATGTTCGAAATGACTTGCCTTTAAAGGTATATACAGCATTCAATTTATTTTATTAACTGTCCTCGTATAACTAATCACCGCGACTTCGTAAGGGTATAAATTTGGATAGGATTTGAGTTCTGAATAGTCCGTAAAAAGTCATTATTTTATATGCTTATCTAATGTACAGATTTACAATTTTAGCATGTATTAATATCACCATTCTTTCTTCACATATTCTACATAGATAATATTCTTCGTTATTTACTTAATCGTAACTTTATTACGTTGATTTCAGGTATATAATAGTTACGGTATGAAATACAAAATTACGACATAAGCACCCGCTCATATAATTTATACCATCGTAAAACCTTATAATAACACATTTCACAAGCACGTGGGGTCGTTAAAAATTACCTATGAACTATATTATGTTAGAACGTGTTGCTTAAATAGCAAGGGCATTGGCATGTAAGAGAAAATTATTATTTTACTTGCAACGAATATACGATTCATGTAACACGTGTATATTAATCGTATCACAGAACAATGTTTTATGTAAACACACATTTTCCTTCACCCAGTGATTTTCAGTTTGCATTTTTCATCTGCAGTCTGTCGCTTTTTTAGTTGCGTTTCGTCACCCGCAGCCTGAGTTTTCAGTTGCTATCGCATAAACTTGCCCTCGTTAGCGTAAATTATTTGTTGTTTATATGCACAAATTATTTATCTGCATATCTGAGCTAAATCTTTGGGCAACACGGAATTATTAAAAAAGCGAATATTCTCCTATACAATTGGAATTATCTCTTGATACTTACTTTTTTTTACTCTAACAACAATAAAAACTACTTTTACAGTTCTCTTACCGAAAACCCTACAATTATTCGAATTGGTTTTCGTTGCCAAGTTTGAAGTTAATTTCTATAGTCGAATCGAGATGTGAGGGTCGCTAGTTTTCGGGTCGCAAGTAAAAATTTTAAGTGGTGCTGGAAAAGTTGAAGTACAATCTAAATTTTAACTTTTATGCCAAACACTCTGAAATACCTAATATACATTAATTTTAATCGTAATATAGAGATATGTTATACTTAAAAAAGTCTTTATCTACGTATGTATATGGTTGCCTATGAATTTATATAGCTTTGACTTTCCTGCCGGTCCTGTGGCTAATAACGCCAAATGCTGTATATCGGGGTTGCAGGTTTGATTTCCATCCAGTACAAATATTAAATGAATTAAAAAAGCACTCATTGATATTTCTATGTAGTCTACCAGTGTCTTTTTATTGCATGTCGACCTAAACTCCATCTTTCTGCATAAATACAAACTGCCTAAGTAATTTGGAAACCACAAGGCCTAGCATGTGAAATTGTCCTCAGGTACATTTTTTTATTGTCTGTTATATGGCCGTGGCACCCTAAACAAACCATGTATTCAACATTGGGGTATTTTTCAACAACGGACTAATCAGTCATGCCATACATTAATTATAATGTCAGAACAAGAATAGTGTTGAAATGAGTGTGTGCACAGACAGTTTCGTAGAAATAGTGTAGAGTAATTAATTAATATTCGGGTTAAATATGCACGTGACAGCAAGAATTAATAGAGACGGCGTAACATAGATATTAATCAACAAACATAATTTCATATATAAAGATTTCCTTGCAATTTTTAATATGCGAAACGTTTTGTCTCGTCTGTGAACATCAAAAATGACGTTTACTTAATATTGATCTTGTTTCAAGATAACTTGAGTTAATCTCACCGGTTAACTATGAAATTTGTAAATTATATGTAATCTTAGAATCATTTACCGTTAACTTACGTTAAAGTTGAAATAGAGATAGCTGTGCCGCCGAATTGGCTAATGATTTGTACCAGAAGAGGTGTTGTAAGAAAACCACAATATAACGTTACGTACACAGAGATTACGACACCATTTTGACGCGTTGCTAATAAAAAAAATGAACAGTGCAAGAGTTTATGGATAACAGTATTAAATAGTGGCAGAAATGTTGCCGAAATTTTTTAGGAATGGATTCTTAAATTAATAGTTATTAATATACTGTCAACACTGTCATTCGACAAATGTACAATGACCAAAATACATAACCGTTAAAATAATAATGTTTTCTTGCGGAATGTCTGTTCGATACTCGTATGTGGAAAACCTATGCAACTTGCACTCAGATTTTGCCGTACGTGCAAGTACAATATCATTCGGTGTTCGCTAAGAGTAGATGACTCGTGCATGAGACCTTGATCCCGTTATTTCCGTGTCACCTGTGTGCTGGTATTTGCACTCGGTCCCGTGAGGCTACAGAAATTATACACACCTTGGTATTTCATATCGAGTATGTACTGGGCTCGTTTGTGATTCCAGACTAAAGAAGACACCGATACAGATACATTTTAGTGTAATCATTTTTGGGATTTCACACAATTTTATTAAGGTTACTTGAATACGTTAATTTCTCTAAACCAATTAGCACTCACTGAATTAGTAAGATTTGAAAATTAAATTTTATGCCCTGGTAAACTGTCCGGGAGAAATGGGAGGCAACAATTAAAATTATTAAACATGTCCGACACATATAAATATGTATATTATACGATACGTGATAGTTATGTTAGTGAGAGTTAGGTATAAAATATCGAGATTTCTATTAAAAGATCGTGAAGGATCTTTTCACATTCAATCAAGCCTTCAGACACGATAAATGGGCAACGTCTGCTCCGGGCCAACTGATAGATGCGTGCTATTGTGCAGCGTGTAGGTATAACAAAACTGTGTAAGATAACATTTTTATTTAGACGAAGAATATCGAGAGTTATAAAATATATTCGAGGCGAAAACTGAAACTGAATGTTTACGAAAGTAAACGAACATAAATAAAAATCGCTGTACGTTCCCCCGGGCTATCCCACACCATGTGAGGGCTGACTTTAAACGAGTCTCAATCATATCACGAATAAATATTTAAATTTATTCAGATGTCTGCAAAGCTGGGAATTCGTAATACCGATCGGTCAAAGTATATTAAATATGCTTCTTATAAATAGTAAATTAATATTATAAATAGTAAATCCTATATTCACCAACCCATTTGTCCTCCTACCGTTGGAAACATGTCTCCTCATCTCAATAAGAAGGGTTACGGCGGTAATTATTTTGTATAAACAGTAAAATGGTTTATCCTCATTTTCGTAGAAGAATTTTAATGTAGAATAAAAGAATATAGTTTGGATTACTGATACCTTAATAGCTTTTACGAACCTAATATTTTAATAATAAGCATTTAACACATAAATAAATGTATGTCTAATTTCCTTACGCTATATAATTAGTGATAAACAGAAATATTTTATGAATGTTGGAAGTGTTCAGTTTTCAAAATTGGCAGAGATATGTGTTCGAGCGCTCTCATCAGCAGGAGCACAGTCAACAATACTATAAAAGTATTTTGTTATTAAATCTTTCTCGCTCCATTTTAAAATAATCCTATCTTGTTTCTTTGTTTGCAATCGTGTCAGTTACCGTTTATTTTTATTTAAGACGTAAACCTAGCGTTCTTCTTTATCTGCTCGGAACGATCCGAAAACAATAGTTCTAATATAAACCCTTGAGAGGAAGTAAGTATTTCTATACGGAAATTATCGACGGTTCCTTTAACTGACACTACTGTTCACTGAAGTGCAAATGACTGTTTCCTAACTTGTTAGCGAATCAAAGTGTCGGAAAACAACATAACTTTCCTTTTAACATGGATGGAAAAACAATCTTAGGTTTATTTCCTTTCAGCTCCCGTTTCTGCCCCAGTTTCCATTGACCTATATAGATAGAAGGATTGAACAAACACTTCACGGTGAATGAAAATCGAATACTTCACGCGAGCAAATGTTGTGAATGCAGGCACTGAGTACACACTTAAAAATAATATAGGGTACCAAGTACCCGGTACACTGTAAAGTGAAAAGGCGGGGAATATAACAAGAACAACGTATGAACGTAGCATCGCACGGTAAATTGACTTCCATAAACAATTAAAACTACAATAAAGATATTTATAGCTAGAGACTGTTAGAGCAGTTTTGATTTTAGAATAACTTACAATGATTATTACTGCGGACTCAGTACGTCCTGAAATAAAAGATTGTGACGTTAATTTAATAACATGAAAATTGCAACAAAACGTCATATATGTAATATAATATTACAAAATAGGTGTGATGTTTGAATACAGTTATTAATTAATTAAATTATTGTCCGGAATTTAACAGTATTGATTATAGTAATGCGCAATTTTTTTTTAATTTGATTCATATCACACATTAACTTTCATTTTATGGCCAGTACAATATATAATGTATTATTACTATCATAAGACGTTTATATAGGCCGGTTTGCCGAGTAATTCTACAGTAGACGTGTCTGTAATGATATCGTGCGCTGATAGTCGACGTAAACGGAGGATATTACAAAATGGAGGTAAACTTTAACTGTAATTTACCTGTCAGTTTGTAGTAATATATTCATTAGTCTAGACTGTATTCTACGTAATATAGGCCGGTATAAACATATTTTTGAATAGGTAGTTACAAATTGAATGTATATTGGAGGTTGATATTGATATGAAAAAGTAATTAGGCATAACTAAAAATTTATAAAATCACGTGGTGTCTGGATTTATACCGCATTAACTAACTGTTATCTAGTCAAGTAACAATCATTTAAACTCCATATTCACTGATCGAACTTTTTGGGTCATAAACAGAAACTTTCAGCCACTGTAAAATAACGCAGGTCTGGCCATCGCGGTATCTTGAACCATTAGAATATATTAAATTCAAATACGTTAGGTATTCTAATTAATAAGATATGATATAATGCTATATTTATTTATAAGATTTCAGTATTCTCTTAATTACCTTATAATTAAGACAGCCTTTTGGAATTGCATTCACTTGTAATACGAAAACCTCTACAATAACCGAGTTGAGAAAGCTTTTAAAGATATTTATTATATAATTCTCCGTTTATACGGGTAACGGCAGAGCCTATGGGCGCACTTGTTCTATACAATACGAGAAACGAGTTTAGAAGTGCGAATAAGTATTAAATATAGCTTAAATTTCATTTTGGGAGAAGAAACTTAGATACACTAGTATTTTATGCTGTACTAACTTTTTGATATAACAATAACTCCTTATTACAACAGCTTAGGCTTAAATATTCCCTAATGATTTTATTGCAGTCCTACTAGATAAATATACGTATTATGTCATGTATAAGGTAACACACATTTACCTGACAAGAAAGGCAAGACCAGAGCTTAAAATTTTTTTTTAAGCTACAAGGCGGGTTTTATATATTTAGTTATCTTTCTCATAATAGAAACAGATAAGCAATTTGACCTGACGAAAGCAGCATAAGGTAAGAACTACGAAAATGTTTTTTTTTTATTTTACATTAAAGATTATTTGATTGGTCCGCTGGTCAAGTGGATATGTAATATGACTGAATTTGAGGCGCGATAAATATTTGTGTCATAAGCAAGAATATTTTGTCTGTATTGGGCTGCAATTGTATATACAGTTTATCAGCTCTCTTGTTACTTTTGTTAGTCCTAATGTTATTGTGAATTATTAACTCATGCAACTTATCAACTAATGGCGCTTAGAAACTTCCGATGCTTAACTACGGACACTTGCTTTAGCTGTATAACAATGCTCTTGTGAAATAATAAAAACTCTTTTTTCAAATCGGACACGTTTAACGAAAAAAAGACACAGTCATGCACTTAATTTATCTCTCATCTCTTCGTCGCTCGCGATGCGACAATCGGTAAGGGTGAATTTTAAGGGGCGTTGTGTTACTTCGTTAATTTAAATATAACGTTTAATTAAAATTCTTCATCTTATCTTTATTAGACATCAAAAATGAGGTGGTATCTTTAAAATTTATGGCGACGTAAAATGTTATGTAAGTTTTAAGGAACCCGATAGTTCTTTTAACAACGATGTAATGCAAGAATCTGCATTACAACTCATCATTTTTTAAATTCTAAGTACTAACAAAATTTTAACATACTTATGTACACAAATATTTACTTTATATATTAGGTTTTGATAAAAAATTGCGATAGCCAGCGTTTATACCGAAACGATATGGATATTCCCTTAAAGCCTATGGTTCACACTGTAGCCGTGTCAATTTTGTTATTAGTTCTTATTGAGACAGATTAGAATACAGGAGAACTCTTTTGGCCGAGGTTCACCATATGAGAGATGGTTCCATACTGCTTAAGCAATATTTGTTTTGCTGCGTTTTTATCTGACAGGGCTATGTTACCATATAGGGCGATTTCAATTAGAAGATTAATCGTAGCATTACCGATAAATATTAATTTATAACACTCATAAAACTGTGTTTTATACGTACATATCCAAATATAAAATAACGTTCTTATCTCTCTTTCACCTAACTTTTACCTTTTCATGTCTCACTGCTGGCTTTCGTAGTAAATATTAAGCAAATACTACGCTAGTTTTTTGATCATTAAAACTTAACGTTCTAAATATTTTTATACATATTGTGTACACAAACCATTCTCCTTTAACAAATCCAATGGAATGACCTCGAACATTTTCTCTTCGTGGTATTTGATCTCGTTTTGTCTAAAATACTTAGAATTATATCCATTTTTATATCAGATTAGCCCAGATTCAGTCCGAGATTGGAATAAGATTTAGTAAATGCCTACCTACTTGTTCAAAGGATTTTATTTCTTTGGCTACTGAAATTGGGTCCTTTAAGTGTTCTGATTAAATTTAGAGGAAAATATCGTTATTCACAAGTATTTATACGTTAAGCTGTGATTATAAATTCTAATTTTAAAGCTTGCCCCAATACTTATAGTAACTCTTTACTAATAATTGGCCTATTAATCTTGCATATGTTTCAAGTATTATATACGTATAGCCCTTTATTGTATAGTGCAGTTAGGATGACATCATCTGAAGGCTCTAGTTATACAACTTTTGCCAAATACATGTCTGTATTTTATTTATGCTTAGTCTCTATTTTATTTATGTTGTGCTTATGTTTAGTTAGTCTTTATACGTTTTGATTTTTTTTCTGTCTTTAAAAATAACATATTTTGTTAGCTTATAATTTATACGGGCGTGATGGCAGCGAACACAGTACTATTGAATACGATAAAATGTTTAGTTTTAGTATGGACAACACTCGACCTATCGACTAGCTGTATTGTGGTAGTAAGTATCCTTGAAAGTATTTAGAATGTGACATTTACATTTAAATGTATGAGATCGTTTTAACTGCGTCCTTAGTTTACATAGAACTTGTTTTTGTTAGGACCGTTAAACACTTAAATATTCGAATTAAATAATATAAAGATTGCGCAAAATTTCGAATGCAAAAAACTTTGCGGGAGAAATTGTTTAATAAGTGGCTCACCTTTGAGCCAAGCTCGGCAAGAAAGCGAGTACTTAGAATAAGCTACAAACTATGTCAGACTAAAGGCCAATTTAAAAATTCTCTCGCACACTTGAACCTGCGTATTTGTAGTCGTATATCCCGCTTTATCCTTTGTCAGACCGCAAAGAACTTGAGCTGGCTTTTTTCGAGTATTCCTATGTAGCACTAGTTTTAGCAGTTAGTGGAAAGTTCTATTTCTTACTAAAAACGTTAATATTTTCGAGTACGATTACAGGATAAGTACTGATTTATAAAAGGCCGCGATAACCCTTGCGTTGTAATAGTAACGTGTTCTAATTCACAAATATACGTTTATTAAAGAAGATAACAAGTATTAGCACATCTATCCACACGAAGAATGTTACGAGTGTAATTTTTTTAAGCAAAACATTGTATCAGGGAACGCGAGCGATAGATCATCCGCTTCGTGGTCTTTAGATATTTTGTAACTGATCAAACATCAGTGGGACTGTAGTAAAAACAAAACGTACCTTTCACATGCTCATCACGCGAATCTCAAGACAAAGGAATAGTTAACGAAATGTTTACTGTGCCCGCCCTACGTTACGCCGAAGATTCGACTTAATCCAAGTTTAGATACGAAGTGTTCGCCCTGAATGCTGATAATGCCTGTTTGTAAAGGCAGCAAATTGAATCACGAGACGAACCAAATGTATTTAGGTATTTCCACGATTGAATGCGACGATTTTTTTTGTTACATGAAGACTGACATCTGACCTAGTCTTTAAAAGGGCTGTGGAAAAGGCTGTTGGTGTGAATAAGTTAAGTTATTAAGACGTTTACCAATACGTTCCTATTCTTAAGGAAAGAGACAATACAAGATACACGTGGACCAGCATTTATAATCTTCAGAATACACATTGTTATAATAAGAATTGCTTCACGGTAGAAATACGAGTAGGTGTAGGTGTGGCACTTTTTCGGGCGAATTGTATACAATTGTGTTCTACCATCTGCCTAATATGGAAAGTATTGTAAGATATTGGATTAAGAAACAATATGCGAGATTGGTTTTTTATTATTTCGCAAGCCAGTCTGATATGTGATGTGAGTCTGAGATGTGATAAATTTCGCAGTTGACACAATGTCAACGATTTTATGTGGGCTGGTTGATATGGCTGCATTTCACGATTGGTCGTATATATTTAACTTGCCAATCGCGCGTATTAAATTTTATTCCTTCACTCATGTCTCTTTTGAGCCACTGAATAAAATTACCGTATTTCTAATAGGTATGTAATTTTAAACAAAATAAGATGATCAAGTGATAGAACTGGGCCCATAACCTGATAGAACTGGGCCCATAACCTGATAGAATAATAAAAGATTAAGACTCTTTAAATTGAAGAACACTATTTATTTTAGACAGACATACGAGTATCACAATGACACCTATCAACTGCAGAAGAAGAAATACATTCAAGTCCTATGCTTAGTATAGGTATACTAGACGCTGCACATGTCTGCGTTTCTCCCAACAGTGTTCAATGTAAATACTATGTTCTTAAAATTGCTTTATCGAGCGCATTATCCTACAACACAATCGATGCTGCGTTAATAAGCACAGCGTGACCTTCACATTCATTAATGGCACGCGTGTAAACAACGTGCGAAAACACGCGTAATATTCTTCTTATGAAACTAAAGCGAAAATAAATATCAGGTAGGTATACGCAACGAATCGCAAATGCCGCGTCTGTTTTGTTAATTCCCTTTTATTGTAGTGTCGTGACGTTTTACAGCCGTAAGCTTCTCATTAGGTTATGACGCGGATAATATTGCCACGGGATTAGGTAAGTTAAGTACCTACTTACACATCCGTAGTTCCAATGTATTAAACAGTTGGGGATTTCTGTCTGGGTAACCCGTTGGTGTACTCGTTAATGACTTTGATTTCGCGCGCCTAGGATTGCGGGTTTGATTTCTACCCTGGACACAATTGAGGAACATGCCTGAATGTTTGGTTTATCATAATTAGGTATCTATATGAGTCCCTATTTATTCAAAAATGTGTTTATGTTACTTTAATAGCTGATTTTTTACTGAAGTGCAAATTCTGCCTATGTATATCTTTTCTTTATCTTTCTTCAATATTTTATGTTTTTCAATTATGCATCTTTGTTGCTTAAGGTACAGCTAGCTACGAACCATTTTGACTGCCACCGAAGTTACTAATCATTTTGTTTCTTTTACGACGTTCCTAGAGACTTTATTGACGATCATGTTTAATGCAACATTGTCCACGAGGCAACTTAAGACAACTCGACATAAACTTGTACTTAACTACCTTTTTTATTATGGAGCAGGGGAGGTGAGTGCCGGGGGAATGGTTCCGAAGATGCCCAATCTCAGATCACGGAATTAAACGAAGGATCAATTTAAATGAGATTTTTACCAACTAAACTTCAGGAGCTATCAAACTTTTTTCACAAAGATCCATCCTCGCCCTTATGATGGCAACTTTAGATGGCATTAATTTACTTATTAAACAATAAGAGCTGAAGAATTGTAAATTAACCAAGAGCCTAACGGTCCACCAAAGCCAAGTAGGTCAATGGTGGTAATCTAACAAAGTAGAAATAAAAACAGAGAAAATATAAACTGCCGTACTAAATATTGTATACCTAAACACAAATCGTTTCTCACACAAATTCGTCTCCCTCCGTAGGTGACGGTCATGGCATGTACAAATAATAAAATACGATCACAGTAATCGAAACCGTAAAATAATATTCGTATCAGAATATAAAAAATATGTTATGAATAAAGTAAAAGTACCTAGAGTGGTAGAGATGCTCGTAAAATGTTTATTCGAATTTCTGTCGTGTTGTTACTTCGATGTTTGTGGGGCTTTTTCGTCTGATTAACGAAATGAGGTCGTATTTATGTGGTTCACCAATTCACACAAATTCGTCGTTCTCAGTAGCTCAAGGACACCGCGAGCAGAGAAGTAACAACGTCACAAATAACTTAATGATGCGAATATATAAGTAAATATAGAATGAATGAAATTACGATTTTGTTTCGAGTATTATGTTAGACGTTTGACTAGTTTAGCAATATTACGATTGTATGCTTAACAAAATGTGTGATGTGATGTAATATAAGTTTTTAATAGGCAACTCATCTCGGCGCATCGAGTGTGAAGATTGTGCAAATCGTACTTACAAAGTTGTTATAGACCTATCCGTGGTTACACATTGACTAATTATAAATGAGCTCTAATGGTACGTTCAGACTACGACAGAAATTGTAACATAAGTGTCAGACATTAATGTCTGTACTTTTTACACTTATA
>DWQT01000423.1:0-23109 GCA_018244895.1 Myscelus amystis hages | reverse complement strand
AGTATACATTTAAGTTTTGTTACTTAAGACTGTTTCTAATCGGTACGTTTAACATACAAGACAAATTCGACTTGTACGGCACCAGAATAAAACAACCGTACAAGTCACAATTGGCATGTATAGCATTGAACGACATTTGTAGTTCTAGAGTGCCGCAGTCAACACTGTTAATTAATTGTGAATATTTTAAAGATTTTGTATCACATATTTCACGCTGAGAGTACAATAGGTGTAGTGCATCTATTGTAACATAAAACACTTGCAATAATATTTTCACAATAAAAATTGTAACAGTCAGTATACTGAATTACCTCAAAATAATATCAAATAATATTGAATGAAGGAAGAATTCCTTACTGCTTAAGTAAATATCGTCACTGATCATCAATGTGTTTTGTTTTATATATTTAAGATGGAAAATTACAGTAATACTCAACAGCTTAATTATTTTGTAGTAAACAATGGTAACATTTTTAAAAACTTGAATTTGCCGCTGAACAGTCCTGGCTATAGTTGTAAATTAATAAAATAAAACCAATCTCATATTCACACTAAGAAGCTTTGGTGATTGAGCAAGAATTTTATTTTATGCAGTTTAATTGCTTAACATATTAATGAATTAATATCATAATATATTTATTATCTTATACAAACCAGTATAGAGTCCCTTGGGTTTCTTATTAACAGGATGGCTGCTTTAAAACGATCTGGTTCCCTCGGGGGACTCTCGTGTGTTTTTACAACTAGCACTGAACCATCCGTGACATTCTCCGCAGGGAACCCATGCAATCTGAGACCATAATCCATGTATATGGACCCCGTCACAATACCTGCAAGTAATAACTTTTTTACTACATATATTTTATTACTCAAATATTCATAACTTTTATTGATAGTTTTGGAGCCTGAACTATGGGTCCGTATTGAATTATCAGTAGTGTACACAAATTATACTGTTAATTTTAAATTACTAACAAAAAATAATTAGATTACTTATGGCATGTAGGTAGTGCAGTACCAACGCCTGCTTCAGTGAATACAACGACTAAAGAAGGGTGTCTATCGACCTATAGACGAAGTTATATTAAGAAGCAAGATTATGATTTACAAGGAATTATGAATTGAAGACATGCCTGTCAGTTGCTGCAGGAGGTAACGCAGCCAGGTGTTCCCGCTCCCGGGGAAGGACACGAGCGCCACGGCGGCGCGCGATGCTGGCGATCGCCAGTGTAGATCTTTACACCAGTGTATGCTAGGAGCTCGGTGCCGAGGGTAATTTTGTATGTAATTATTAGCATAAAAAGTAGTACCAATGCTAGATAACGGACTAATTATCATAAGAATAACACCGAAATATGATAAAATTGATAACACTGAAAAAATAATTATCACTTTACGAGACATTTTTAATTTGATTATGAAACCTACACATAGTATTGCTTTGCTTATATTTATTGTTATATCAGTTATACACTATTCCAAGAAATTCAATATAGGCCAAAAAGCTAAACACTGTGTATCACGTTACTCTTTAAAGCTATATAAATACATCATTTGGTTGCCTGCCACTGATTGTCACTAGTAGCGCTGTGACATAGTGTCATAGCAGCATTCTATAAACTTTGGAGCCCTTTAATTTAGCCAAAATCTAAAGTCAATCAAAAATAACAAACAAAACTCTGAGATTCATCTGTAGAAAATAGATATTAGTAGATTTTGATATCGAAAACATAGTACTAATTTAATATCTCTATAGGCTAGCCTCTGACGGCCATACAGTGCCCAATATATAAATTGATAAGCTATACGCATTTTAATTACCAATATTGCGCTTTTTTCTCTAAATTTAGCATTATTACATGAGAACTTTAGACTCAGATCTGGTGAAGTACAGGGCAGCGCATTTGTTACTACTACTACCAAAAAATTATAAATATACATTACACGTCTCGCGCATTTACTCGCCTTGTGCAATTGGTTTAGAAAATTCTGCGGACGTGCCACAGGCTGCCTTTTAAGAGATGTACGCTAGCCCTAACAATATATACTTATATAACTATAAAAAGATTTAAAAAAATAAACTAAATTTAAAATAAACACAAAAAATTTAAAAGAAAAATTAAATAAGACACCTAATAAATAATTTAAAATTATTAGGTAACATAATGCAAGATGGGGAATTGGGAGAAAATGAAATTAAATGGTACTTATACATTTATTTATATTTCAAATGTACGATTATATTCTTTAGACAATGTAGTAATTCATATAACACTTAGACGAAATAATACATACATACCAATATTCACTCAGTGGTTGAAATTGGACTATAATTCATTACAGTTACAATTAGTTTCAATTTAAATATAGGTAACAAAAATGAGATTGATTTTGATCGACCTATATTTTGCATATTTCGTCTGACATTGACAGTATTAATGTAGTAATAAGAATAATATAATGTATTCTTAACCCATGCTCAAGTTATATTTTAGCTTTCTTTACCAAATGCAGTAATATTCCATGTGAGGAATATTCCTCTACCGTAGAGTATATACTCTACCTATTTATAAAGTTAAAAGGTTTGACAAGGCCTACAACTATATGTATTCTTTTTACATTTCTATTTCACAAACAAAAATTTTTAAGAAAAATTATCAGACTGTTGTGGAAGTAAAAAGTTAATAATGCATTTTATATATTAACGCAATGAATGGAGCTAGAAGGACATTATGAAGATATTTATGATTGACTTTGGTTACTATTTTTTACAGTTTAGTTGTTTATACCAAGAAAAAATGTGTCTAATTGTCTCAGGGAGAAGACATTCTTTGACAAATATTAGCCAAAACTGTTACACTTATATCTACGGCTATTATAATAGCTATAATAATTACAACCTAAGGTTTCATGTTTCTAATATACTTATATGAAATATTTAAAAATGGATCAGATCAAATAGGTGTAAATTATTGTGAAGCAGCATTGAATCTGAGTTTTCTCAATATAGCATGACAGTTCTCAATGTTACCAGTACATATTTCCAAATACATTTGAAGAGGTAAAATTCTCGGAGAATTTATTTGCAGCAAAATTTTCTTGGCAGTTATCAAATCTCCTCTGAGAATGTGACAAACGGCAGCTTTAGCCCAGACCGAGACACCTGCGATGTCGCGCATGTTGTACGGCAATGTGGATATGAGTTCATGTATTATTGTTGGATTTAAATGTTCCATTGCCTCCGATGTTTTGTCCAAGCATACTAATGCCTCAGACGCATACATATGAGCCCATGCTTTATGGCCATTTGACAAATCTTTTTGAATCAACAATTCATTTGCACTCACAAGAGCAGAGAGAGGATCCTGCAACTGCAGCAGAATATAGCTCTGAAGGACCAGGATTGCATTTTTCAGTTCACAGCGCTGCTTCCAGTTGATTGGGGGTCCGGGAGGTGCCTGGATGATTGGTTTTGTGATATCAGTTGGCATTTCCTGGTTGGGTAGTAGAGTCAATGCATTTTTCAGACAGAGAGCTGCAAACTCCAATGACATGGATGGTATAGCAAATGATTCACCAGAAGTTGAATATTTTTCCTTAGTTTCTTTGGCTATTAAGACTCTGGCATGTGGGCCACTTCCCAACTTTTTGACAGTGAATTGTTGTACTTCTTCACTGCAGCATTTCTTAACACAGCACTCGGCCAATCGCAGCCATATGCGAGCATTGTTTGGGTAGTGTCTAGCCGCCTCTACCAGGCACTCGAAGGCTCCATCGACATTGTTTGCGGCAAGCTGAGCCATCCCTAAGTTAAAGACATACAGAGGCCTGTCCTTGCAAACAATGAGTCTCTCACTTTCCTCGGTCTCCATTGCTTTAAAATGTTCCTTAATGGCATGTTGAAAATATTTTGAAGCGAGAAATGGTTTTTTAACAGACAAATAAATGACTCCCAGGTTATTGTTAATAGCGGCCCAGATGTCTTCACCTTGACTTTTCAGATCATAGTTATATTTCAGAGTTCTATACAATCCTAAGGTATTGGCAGAATCTTTAACATCTCCATTCAAATACTGTTGATGAGCAATGACGAAGGCATTCTCTATGGTGTCCGGTTTCAATTTAATCTTTTGTCCCTGGTACAGCTGGGCCCTGCTCACCAGACGTTCAAATAAATCGCTCACTTCATTATTGGACCGCAGCACTTCAGCATGGCTGCTCGCGATTTCCAACGCCTTGTCATATGTGCGTCGACATAGAGTTGCTTCTAGAAGCAGTACTACGACTCTACATTGTAGCTTTGTATCTTTAATGGTACCGGAGGCCAACAATTTTTCCAGTAACACAGTGCATTGATAGTAATACCTCAAGTGGTAGAGTAAAACGGCGTAGTTGTAAATAACGAAAGGTGAATTGAAGTCCTTCACATCGATCTCTGGGAAAACAACCCCAGCCAGCTGAACGATTGATTTTTTAAATTTGACAACTTGCTTATAATCGCAAGCAGTGAATTCTACAACCGCCTTGTTATGTTGCACCCGTTTGCTTAAAGTATTATTATTAGCAATCAGACCTTCTAGCTCGTTTAGATGTTGCAGCGCCGCGGAATAGTCCTTGCTCATGTAGCACTGATAGGCCGCGATGGCCGGTTCATCTTTAAGATTCGCCATGTCCACTCCTGCGTTTTATTACAAATTCTATACTTTGCACACGTTGCAATATTAACTTTAGATTTGGACAAAGAGTAGGTATCTGTAGCAAGTAACAGTAGGTATGTGCGTTTTGCTTTGAATTAGTATAAATTATGCACTTGATCGATACAATGTTTCTTGTTTGTGATTGGTTCCATTGGCTAGTCTAGCTGTTAAACTTGTCAGTGTCAAAAAGCGCAACCTCACAATGATCGATAATGTAAACAATTGACGTATGTTTTAAAAATAAACGTTGATAAAAATGTTCGTTTCTATTGAAGAATGTTTTAAGAAAAACAGTTTAATATTTAACAGCAACTTGTACTTTTCCAGTATAACGACAAAATTTTATCAGGAAATTAATTGTCACTTTATTTGATTTTGCTTAGTATTGTTTTACTATGCATCTGGAGGAAGGATAAATTGACTGAGATTCTGCATATTAAGATTAAATTCTATTTTTAAGTCACGTGGCTTGATAGGTAATTGATTATGTATTTGTCTGGATTACATGTTTCTGGCCGTGGACCAACATTGTTCCGTTCTAAATTGAGCTTAATATTAGTAATGAATAAAAACAGTGTAAATAAATATTATTTCATTTATTATCCATAATTACTTTAAAACACACACTCCAAGATTATTAAAATAATACGTAAGTCCCAAATTATGTCCCAAAATTTATGACCGATTTTTTCGTCACGAAACATTTTCTCGTCATCTGTGTTTAAAGCCTTAGCACAAACCACCAAAGAAAACAAATTTTATAAAGTAATTATATATGTTTATCACAAAATTTAATTTGATTTTAATACATGACTAATACGAAGGAGTGTTGCTAGCTCCCTATTCTAATATTTATGTTTTATCCTTAGCAAGGAAACACAAGGGCAACATTTAGGATAGATTAATACTGATTTACTGATACTTCAAAAATGTATTCCACAACGGGATGCTGTGAGTTGTGTTGATGTATTTTAGGTTCAAATTTTCATGTGTGAATGTAACAAGCTAGTATATCAGTGCATGTGATTTTAAAAAGCTGCTGCCACATCATACACAGCCCAAGAATAAAAAAAACAATTTCAAAACTAGAATGTTTATTTCTACAAAAACAGATTCTATACATTTGAAAATTTTACAGGACTGTTCGATAAGACTATATTTTACTACTGACAGCACATTGGAATTTAAAAACAGATAGCTGATTACCTTCACGTTAATATTTTATGTACATATCTAACTTAGACAACACATCTTATTCTAATCTTAGATGTTTACAAATTAATATTCGACTTTCTTAAGTGCTATAGATCTGGAAACAGCGCACATCTAACTTTTTTTGTGGATCTCTCAGCTGGCCTGATGCACAATAACTTACCAAAAATTGTTAGTTTAATGGTATTTAAAAGTATTTCAAAAACACATTCTTTCTTGGGTATTGTCGTGATTACATTATTCTTTGATACAATCTTAAAGGTGTTTCGAGTGTCCATTACACATATACCTGTCTTGCCAACGTAACTAGGACATTTAGACCTCACCACATTTAACATGCTACCATGAAAGTCTGCTTTGTACATTGTTTGTGTGAACATTTCCCATGCTTTACTGGGAATGTCCGGGATTGGCTTGTCTAGCTCGAGCAGGCTACTAATATACTGTGACCAAATTTCATTCAGTGGCAACATATCACTGTATTTAATGCCACTTCTTGGTATATCATAGAACCCTAATGCTTTCTTCTCTCTTCTAGTCAGAGCACGCGCTTTATTCTTATTTATCTTACGTTTCTGCTCTTTGCTTTTTCTTTTCGCAAAAACAAATTCTTTGCTTAGTTCCGCTTCTATGTTCGGTACATCGGACTTGGGTACGTTTTTTTTTAAAAAATCCAGCACAATTTTGCTACTCTCCTTGGGAGCTGTTTCTGAAGTAGCCATTTTAAGAATTGATAGCGAATATTTACGACACTTACGATACTTAGATCACGAAAGTATATTATTTATTGTTTCTATTTGTATGAAATTTCAAAAGAAACCATATTCATTCGTGTACTACAATTGTAAACAAATCCGGCAATTAAATGACATAACCTAACAAATGACAGTGACAACTTGACACTTAAGCAAGCAGATATTTTTAATTCGGCTGTTAATAATGGCTTCACTGATACGTAGAATCATTCCATGATATTCTGCTGAGAAAGATGTATCTTTATGAAGCTACTAAACTGAAATATAAATTTGATAAGCTTAATGCAGCATCCGTTAGATAATGAGTCTAATATGTGAAAAATTTTACGCAGTGAGATTTTTAGCTCTAAGCAGGGTATCTTTAAAGGTGGTCAACAGTAATTCTATCCTTGTATTCTGAGCTTAAGTAGAAAATTATACTACTACCTACTATTGTCCAAACAACTTTGATGACAGATCTAATATCCCCGCCCGCACAGGAAATCTTTATTGAGCCCATTTAAGGAACAATTTACGACCATTACTATTAAAGGCAAATTTGAAGCGTGATTGTACGGTTATTCTATTCTGACAAATGTATGAAGTCTCAGCATTCGATTAAATTCGTGTCAGCATTGAGAGATGAGTAGATCATTTTTAAGGGTAGGTTCAAGGCATATTAAGTATTTCAATTCTATTCGAGACTGCTAATGGTGTGTATAGAATACCAAATAATGTAGATTTCGGTTCAATATACGTAATTAAGCGGTACCTAGATAAACACCATTTAATATATATTCACTTACTTGGTCGTTAAAAAACGATTAGAAATCATAAGAACCACAAATCCGCATAACAAAATGTTTTTTTATTGCTATTTAAGCCATTGTACTGCGCTCGGATTTCTTGGTGTCGTGTATTACTCATCTCGTAAAGATGAACCGCATTTGCCCTATTTACATTCGAATCAGTTTACGTGTGACTCATGACTTTATGACTTGCCTGTGTTTTGCTGTTAAGTCAGCGCTTACGAATTGAAAGTACGAGTAACATTCGGATGATTATCTATTACGGTATATCCGTAAAACATATGTTATTACGAATGCTATCGTATCTACCGTATAAAACTATTCAAATTAAAATAAGCCTAGCTGCGAAAACGTTCCTCGCTAAGGTTTCTACTAAAGTATCTACTTAAATTCCCGGTAATAGAAAATATCCAGATTTTTTTGCCCGTCTACTCGTTCGGAGAGAAACGATAAAAGTGTAGAGAACAATTCAGATTTTACTCAAAATAGTTTAACCGAAATATATTTCCTAGTTCTGAGGGGATGCTGCAGAACTTTCACAATTCAATTTAATTCAAAATCAATGCTTCAAATTTTATAAATAGGTTAGTTGTGGCTAACGGCTTTTTTGGAATGAATTTCAAATAAGACCGAGAGTCGTTATGTTTGATTATATTAAAAATATTATTTTCTTACGAAAACAATGATTACACATTCTTAGTACTTTACGCGTAACACACTCATGGTAATGGCAAAGAATAAACAGTTTCCTGGAAAATAAGTTAAACTGTAACACAATTAGCAGTAGGTAATAAAGCGTTCGTGTGTTTGTATGGTCACTGTAGTAATTCATTCATAACACAGTTAGTCTCGAATAAAACACGTCAGTCATGCAATGCAAATTGCATTATTCACAGAACTTGTTGCCGTATGAATATGACCAATAAATCTGAACTCAAAACCTTGTTCAGGAAACTTTCTGTTATTTTTTATAGATTATCCAGAAGGCACAGATAACGAAAAAACTTATTTATTATTCTGCCATTTGACTGTCTGATACGAATAGCTGGTTACGAGCCAGCCTTGTGCTCGCGCTATATTGCAGGCAAGTTATTTAGCGAGTGTTTAATGTTACTTTTGCATCGCTGAATAACATTCGTAACAGTCTGACTAACGTATCGCACGCATTAAGAACATGCTCTTTACATTGAACTACTGACGATCAGTAATTCAAGAACGAAACGCCTCTGCATTGCCTAATCAGTTGATTCATCTGCTATAATGTTTAAAGTTCCAACATTACAGGTTTAAAAATCGTTTCTTTTTCTTTTTATCGTAGACGTCAATTACAAAACAGTCCAGTATCGCGCGTAATGCTTGGTCACTTCACTCGTACGTATGATTCATGTAACGTTCATGTATGTACCGACTTCTACCAGTTAGTCATTCGATCAAATTCACATATCTATCTATAAAGTCCAGTCTTCAATTATTGCATACACAGTAATTAGAATAAAGGGCAATAACTTTCGTAAGTTTACCTAAGAATGTCTAATACGGTTATTTATTATTATCAATATACAACATGAGGTCTGTAACGGGCTAGGCAAAAAGCGTAGAGTGCAAAATATCTCTATCCTTACAGACCTATTACTGTCTTTTTTTTTCAGGTGTCATACCTGTTTTGTTTGTAAATCCATCTTCCTGAAGGTATACTTGAGTATTTAGTTTCTAATAATTTTCAAAACCACACTTTTGAAATCTAAGCAATAATAACAGATCGATCATAAAAGGTCATTGGTATTGTTTAGAACTGGGTGATACTACAGTTCTGTAAGGTAGGCTGGTGATGCATAGACCGCTCCTTAAAATATCCAACCGTCGTTTTAAAATTTGAAAAATCCCTTGTAATGTGCAAGCCTCGGGAACCGAGAGAAGTGCTAATATCATGTAGACTAGTGTAAGAAGACCAACAACAATAGAAACCGCAGCTGAACGGCAGGAGACACAAACAATTCCGAGAATCGTGCCGCTCCACCGTGACGCGTGACGTTAGTGCCAGGGGACACGTTTATATTGTGCGCTCGTCAAACTAGTTCGCAGTCAACCGCCTCGCACCGGTACGGCCAGTGTCGCGGTGGCTGGCGCCGGGTTCGAGCGTGTTTTGTTTTTAACGTTGTTGCCGCAAGATGCATCGAGTAATCGCCTTTGGGGTGGTCCTAGCGCTGTGCGGCCAGGTCCGGGCCCACACGTACCATCTCGGCGCGTGCCCTGTGGTCGAACCGATGCCAGGATTTGACATGAACCAGGTTTGTGTTTTCGTGTTGTGATTGTGACAATTCTGCGCATATTGTATACTAGCGGCGCCCGCAGCTTCGTTCGCGAAGGAATTAAAAAAAAAAAAGTTATTGAAATTTTTAAATAAAAGCAGCTTAAGTTACTCCTTATCACATCAGCTATCTGCCAGTGAAAGTCCCGTCGAAATCGGTCCAGCCGTTCCAGAGTTTAGCCGAAACAAACAGACAGACAGACAAAAATTGTAAAAAATGCTATTTTGGTATATGTACCGAGTTTATATACAAATGCATTTAGTAAAAAACGGTTATTTTAATATTACAAACAGACACTCCAATTCTAATTATTAGTATAGATTTAACTGGATGTGAATTTGTTTACGACGCGACGGATGCCGTCGATTAAAATAAATTGTTAAAATACTGTAAACGAATGTCATGATAGTAATTTAAGTATAATTGTAGAAAGAGACAAGAATAGCAATCGGATTTATGTGGACATGGCTAATCTCAGTTTTCATTTCAATATCTGTTATATCATTTATATCTAGTCTTTCTTTGGGAACTAACTTAATTTTTAAGGGTACTAATTTTGTAGTCTTTTTTAATTCGGACGTGTTTACCTCTGTAACTATCCAGATTTGATTAGTTTACACAGCTAATAGTACAATTCTTTAGGAGGGTTAAACAAGCGGCATTTGACCCGATGTCGGCGACTCCGATAGCAGTGAATCATGCCTACAGTCACCACACATCTTGTCTCTTATCTCGAGCGGTGAATACTCAATACTCTGAGAACAGATAATGTTTAAATGACTTCGTTTCTTCCCATATCTCGTCAATTTTTTTACACGTCATAATGTTGTATTGTTTTAATATCACTAATTAAAACATGATGTATGTATGAATTTATACTCCTATAAGATAATTGCTGTATTACAATTAATTCGACAAAAATATTTTAATGTTATTGAACTGCTATCCAATTTCATTTATCATTAGCAGGAAAAAATTATATTGTCTCAGAAAAATCTTTGTAAAGTGCAAATAGCGTGTCATGAGTTACTCGTATCTTTGGTTATAAAAGTAACAAATTTTCTGATCGAAACGAACTTTAAAGAGACATTTAAAGTTAAGTTATTAAGAAAATTAAGCATTTTTATCACTTAATTAAATTATAGTGAACATAGGTATGAAACGTCACAATCAATTACTCTTAGAAAGGTACATTTTAAATCTTATTTTCCCTTCAAGATATTGAAATGCCGTTTTATCATAATTTAATCGATATTCCAGATGTTAGGGGTCTGGTACGTTATCCAGAAGACTTCGACAGCGTCGCACTGTATAACATACAATTTCACGCGCACTGAAGAACCTGGAAAGTATGAGCTGGAACAGGTGTCGCAGCACTTCATCCTGGGCCTCACACCTCTGGAGCACGACTACAGGTATTATTATCATAAAATAAGTACTTCTTAATCTTTGACTTTACTTCACAATGTGGAAGAAACGAAACAGTCTTCAGATTTAGGAGTGCTCCTCGAATCTCCGTCTTCCAATCGATTTAGAGAATTTCAAATTGCGATATATCAAAAGAAACTAGAAATCCTTCTTTCATCTTCTCTCACTCATGTTAGTGTCACCGAGAATATGATCTGTCCTATCAATCTGTAAACAACTATACACCCAACAATTCAAAACTATATTTAAGTATGTATGTAGGTATACTAATTTAATTTACAAATTCAATTTCATATAATACTCGTATATCATGAATTCGCGGTACAAGTTTTATCACAGTTAAATCAAAATGGATTAATTAAATATGGTGTTCAAATATTAAGTAAATAAATTATTGTTTTTTCTATCCACAGGTATAAAGGCGTTCTTACGGTGCCCGATCCGTCTGTGCCAGCACGCATGAAAGCTAACTTCCCACTGAGTAAGTTAAAATATCACATACACGTCCTAATGTTAACGGCTATATCTTCCGTTATATCCACTTCCAGTAACTGATAGCTGCTTTGATCCTTTACTACAGTAACTACAAAATGCCGGAGATACTTAGAAACCATTAGGAATTCTGAAAGATTTTTAAACGATTACCAACTATCTATATAATCATCTAAATTAACGACATACCGTGTTCTCCGAGTGACGCCAACACCCAACAAGGCCCCCGAGTATCTGACATTTTCATATAGTTTGCATTTCTACCGGCATCAGGGTTACTGGTGCCTCGCATAACACATGAACTTTGATATTGCGTAATTTGTACAAAGTATGTAAAGATAATAACAGGAAAATAATACAAAGTGCGTAAGAAAATTATATAAAGTTAACAAAGTTATGTATTCAATTAATGAATTGATTGATATTTTTTTTACTCGTCCAAGTTGTTTTACGATTAGAACTAGAATTCTTAGGTTCTTTACATCAGTTTACCTTCGAACGTGACAATTCTGCCGGATTATGATCAATGCTCAGCATAATCTGTCGTTAAAGTAATCCTTACTTTACATATGTTACTTTTTTAAACTTCGCGTTTTATGTCTCTTCACTTTCACAATAATTTTGTACACATTTATTTTAAATCGCTTTCACCGAGAGCAAGTACGTCACAGCGTAATTAAGATCATCACGTCTAGCTGGCTTGTCGTTAAGCCAGAGATGTTTGTTTGTATATTTATATACTTATGCCTATATCTGTATATTATATATATTTATAGCACACACTAAATTGGATTTCGTTTCGCCTTTCCATTTGTCTGCTTGAAAAGATCTGTTTTGGAGATAAGCTGTACCTAATTACAAACTTTAATATGCTTGTTTCTGTAAACTTTCCAGTGTACTAAAAATGTTTTTGCCGTGGCATTAACTACTGGATTATCTGCATACATTCCTACAATTTCACAGGCGTAGCGGGCTCGGCGAGCTACACGGTGCTAGCTACGGACTACAGCACGTACGCCGCTGTCTTCACGTGTCAAAAGCTCGCCTTCGCCCACCGCCGCTCCGCCACCATCCTCTCACGATTCAAGGAACTCGACAGGATGTATGTGGACAAGGTAAAACATGTTTAACCATATTCATTAGTTTTAGTCTTTTCGTCTTATTTAACTTGGGAACTGGGTTAATTTGTTTATGACTAATAACGCTGTTAAATTTTCATACTGGATGCTTATAATTTATTGCAATCATGCGAGCATTATTGTATTGATGTTGGTAATATTTCACGTTATCTTTAGGTACATTTATCTTAACTGGGTAAATATTACGGAATTGTCGTCACACACATCAACTACTATCAACAGAGGGAACTAGTTACAAACTAGAATTGTTTCTCATTCTTTTCTTGGTCTTTTCGTTAAGAGCATTCAGAATTTTTTACGTCCTATTAAACTCCTAACGCTTCTAATGTTCCATGTTGCTCAGACATGAATTAAAAAATAACCTGTTTTATGTCCACAGATGCGGTCTAAGTTGTCGTCATACGGCGTGGATCCGTACGACCTGTCCATCATTTCGCAGACCGAGTGTCCCAAGCACCCCAACGGTGAGCCCAACGGGGTCAATATCAACATCGACCCGGAAACCTTCTCCTCACACAACATCGGCGAAGCGGTCCGAAAGACCGGCGGCGCTATTGGTAAGTTAAAATTATCACATATAAATTGTTTCGTGATTCGAATTGATCTTCCTACGTTCCATCTTGTGTCTAAACTTGATATCATTTGACAACTTGGTATTATATTTTCGTTGTCACAGCTAAAGACAACATATAACTACGCATGCCAGAATAATGGCGTAGATTTCTCGACAAAGATATCCTTCTTCAGCCCCTACGAGGTCTTCGTTGTATTTTGTTTTAAATTACGTGTTTTAGCGATTGACATGTATGAAGCATTTTTGCCACCATTTTCTTATTTCAAAAGCCACAGGCGTCACAGGACCCTTTAAAAATGCTACTGTACCTACTACTAAATATTCAGATGTGATATAAAATCAATATATAATGAATAAAATGATATAATCGAACTGATACTCGACTACATAATCAAATAATCACAAGTACTCATTCGACAACATTACAAGGAAAAATAATTAAACCCAACAACTACATTCCTTTCCCCGCTTAAAACCGACCTATCAGCTGCGGCGCCCGCGCTCTCTTCCCGCCAAAAGTTGTGTCACTCGACCTGTGACGTCACTTCCTATGCCCGCGCTCACATAGTCCTTTTACGACTGCAATAATAAGTTAATTGGTCGATGATTAGTATAACATCGGTTATGTATGATAACACCTTCATTGTACCATCCTTCTGGTGTTTTCCAGCGGACGGCGTGGAGTACGTGGTGGAAGCGGGTAAGAAGGTGTACCACAAGGTGTCCAGCAGCAAGGAGGAGCTCGCCGAACAACCCGGGAAGTTGACGTACAACCCCAACGCTGATGCCGAGTGGCTGCCATAAATTATAATTGACACCCGACAGTGGCGTAGCTAGGGTATTTGCTGCCTGGTGCAGCTTAAGACTTGATGCCGTTTAAAATGGACAAAATAATTTCAGATTTCAGAACACAGTAGAGTACATATATAAATGTTTGAAGAATTTTTGAAGATCGTCGACTTTGATGCCCCTTTTCTTTTGGTGCCCGGTGCGACTGCTCGCACCCCCCCAGCTACGCCACTGACACTAGAGCTGTAAAAGTAACGAAAAATTGCGTACCCGTATGTATTCGTCACTAGTGTGTACCCGTTACTTACGTATCTTTAAGTTACTCGTTACTATTAATAGACACGCACGAGCGTGCGGAACACGTACAATCAGCGAACTGTTACAAAGTTTCACCGCACGCATCAAATACGCAACATGCGAGTAACGAAATGTATCCGTAAGTAACGTTTCGTTACTCCGTACTTGATGGTGTACCCGTTACTTTGTACCGAACACATACGGTTTGTTACAGCTCTAATAAAGCTACGATTCCTCTCGTGTCGCTACAACGTCGGCTGAAGCAGCACAACTTCATGAGATGGATAACTTTGTTTACATTACCGGTTCCGTGTCGCAGTCGTGTCACAATTAATGCGACGTGAACAGTGACATTTCGCATATTTATGCCTTAGTAAAACTTTTCGCATAAATCACTCGAGAAATAATTATACTTACTAGTCGACACATTTAGCTAAAACCTGGCTATGAGAGGAGACCCACGTGCAGTGGGACTGCAGATATAAGCGACGCCGTATAATCCGTTTGTAGCCAATTATGACCGCATCAAAGTAATTATACACTATATAAGTTGCATATGTAATTTAACATGTTACCTGTTGATGACAGGAAATATTATTGATTTGTGTTATCTGCTATGTGGCTATCATAATTGTAATTGTTATTAAACGAAAAAAAATTGAAAGCCCGACAGGGAATAATTGTGTAGCCATGTTAATTGTAGTGTTCACTCGACTGACTTGTAGACTGCGAGAATTATTTTGACCTCATATAACGTGGCATTCAAATCTCCCTTGAACATAATATGCCATATAATATATAACTTCATATACCTATAGCATTATGTACTTTACACAGGAATATGGTATCAATAATTTGAATGTATTCCAAGAGTCGTCACACACTACAAAATAGTAAAGCAAATGATTTCAATGTAATCAAGTGTATTCAGATTGGTATTGTTTGATATTTTTAATGGTACGTAACCATAAATATGAAGATGTTTAAACACGATCATTTTCAAAGTAATGCTAGTAGCAACGTAAGTGCTAGGTTTTTGTTTTTATACGATGTTATCTTGGGTATTAATGTTTTTTGGTGGTAATTACTGGATCAGTAATAATTTTATACGCGCCAAGAAACATTAAGTATAATTTACTGTAAAGACGAATGAAAACATCGTGAAAAAACCCATTTTAATTATTTTTTTTTTTCAAAAATATTCCTGTTCGACGACTAGACAGGTCTAACGTGTGCCGGTTTCCTTGCGATTTTTTCCTTCAACGATATAGCGAGTGATATTGAATTATTTTTCTAAACAGTCACCTGGCACGTTAATAATGCCAACCCTTGCCAAACAACGGAACAAAGAGGGTTCATTTACGTAATCGACTTGGCAAATATCGTTCTATTGTGTATTAAAAATAATATATAGGCCAAGGGACCGTTTGTTTCTTGATTATAACTACAAATTCGCGTACGTTTGGTAATATATTTTAGCGAAGCGTATTCGAAATCCCTAGTTGTCGTTAGTCATCATTTTCCATCGACTTTTGTGATACAATAGATCAAAATGTCGGACAACGGTCTAGTTGTAAGCTTAGCTCTAATTGTAAGCCGTGAGATGTATTGGCGGGGCTGTGTTCCCGTCGCCATCTTGAATCGAAATTACGTGTACATAGCATTTACTTTATATAATAATTGTTTAACTTATTTTAGATGTAATCGCACTTTGCTCGTAATCTATAACTGAGCGTTCGAGCAATATTTGTATACGTTATACGATTAGTTCAATTGTTTTAGCTAGTTTTGTCAACGACGCCGCGTGTGGGTGGGTACTGGTTTTTTTATGAACCAATGTAACGCTCATGCCGGTAGTGTACGGTAGTTTTTATCAATGTGGAATATTAACACGGTGGATGCCGGATATGTTTTGTTTTCCATTCGAGCCTTGGGCTGCGTCGTTTTGGGGTCAATTCCCTGTATTTCTGGGCCCGCGTGGGATAGCACGGGACTGCGAGCTAAACACAATTGTATTTATTTATTGGATTACTAAAAACGTTTTAATCGTGTCTCGAGAACGGCTGGCGGAAGGGAATTATGATGATTACGTTTCGCACGACGTCGGATAGATGGCGCGCATTTCATTAATCACAATAGACGCATGACGCGACGCATGCGCACGTCCCAAGTCGAAAAGCGTGGCTCGCACGTTGTCCCGCGCGGGGCCTAACGTGTTAATGTATGGAAACGCTCCAGTGTCAGTATTGTGTAAGTACCGTAACAGCCTTTGGACCGCTAGTTCTATGGGCTCCTGTTATTTGAACAACTTGAAATTAGAACTTCTTGAAAGTATAACGTTACACATAACATAATAATGGTGTCTATTTAATGAATTGATCATATTAGAGAATTATCAAGAAACGAAGTTTCTAAGAAAATTGGACTATTTATTGTCTAGTCATGCTGTACATAGGATACAGGGGTTTAGTGTATTTATTGAATCCGGTTTTGGATACATTTGTAGTGTTACTTATCACTGGTACGTGTAATTAGGTGTAATTGAGCGGGGTTCGGACGGATACAAAGAGAGAAGAGAGTTGTGCTGTTTAGTGAATCTATAAACTTTGTTGTCTGTACCGGGCAGGACATAATAATAGACAGACTGGATATCAGACATCTTGCTGTAATACTTTTTACTGTAATTTTCAAACATTCATGTTGTTACAATTTACCAAATCCTTTTCAAATTTCTTAATACTCTCATAACAAGACGAAACATTGGTGGTCGTTGATGAAAATTTGTTAATAATTGTATTAACTAAATATACATGTTGTTGGAATTGATTATTATTAATATAGGTTTAGGCGCGTGAGACCCTAATCTTGTAACGAAACGGAGGGACGGTTTTCTATGGACGAACATTAAGAATTTGTTATATGTTAAACTAAATATTGGTCCTTCGCAAAGGCGTGCCGTTACGACGGTGGGACGAAGTCTACGAGTGGACGTAGCAACGTATTAATTTATTATTGTATAGTCATAAGTTGTATAAATGTCATGTATCGTAAGTTCATTACACAATTTTATTTGTTGTTTAAGATAACAACGGTTTGACTAATTCTTAACGAGGCATAGTCCAGTGTTCCTTAATGTAAAATGTTTCAAAGCTTTCAATGTTCATTCAAACTGAAGTGTATTTAAAATGTATTGCATGTTACGTAACAATCGATGAAGCTGGAGTCTAGTCCACAGTAACATTTGCCACATCAAAGTATGCGTATCTAATTTGTGTGTGGACTGTTAATATATCCTATATTCCTCGGCTTTTGGCCGATCAACAATGGAAAATTCGTATATCCACAATAACTAATGGATTAAAGTAATGCGTCCACTAGTTAATGCTTCATAGGGTTATATATGCGTCGATCGGATCGGGAAATTGATACATATGTGGACTAACCTCAGTATAATCATACAGTCTTGTTTCAACGATGTACGAGTGAATCGTCTCGCGCCGCCCGTCACCCTGCAGTTGTAACAAGGGCAATTTTTCTAATTTCATTGAAGTTATTGTAAACATTCCTTATTTAAGACGTATTTGATATTTTTTTTTTATTGACGAAATATAGACATATTTTCACTTCACTACTTTCACTGTAATGTAACTTCCCCTTTGTTTTATGATGTTTAGATAATATGAAAATATGTTACCGTTACGTACTTTACATAATATTTGGTAGATACACTATTTACAATCAGTCATCCAGTAGAGGCACGATAGTGAACTCTGAGAACATTTGTCTCTGATCTTCCTTTTCCAGCTTCAACTGCAGCAGGAGAAGGCCGTTAGAGCTGCATCTCAACACCACCTGCAATAAAAAAATTAATAGAAAATACACTACATATTTAATGCATATAATAATTTGTATTTTTGTTTTTGTATCTAGTGAATAGTGGCTTTCATTATTAATTTTCATCAATGCACAACCGACCGGCATGTTACTCCTTGATTCCTGACCTCAGGGTGGTGGGTATGGTTCTTCCCGAAGACAAATATTTTTTATAAGCAACAGCTGACCATGAGATGTGAATAGATATTTTTTATAAGTCACCTTTGAGGAAATGGCGAGAGCCTTCATAATCAGTCTGATGTGATACAGCTGGTACTTGAGTGTGACCGGCTGCTCGCAGCTGAAGCTCTGGACCATTTCTGATGATTTGGGGACATCAATACATGATCTATCCTGCAATCAACGTTTGACTAAAGGAATAAACGGACATTTACACCAATAGCCTACCTTTTGCGGGCCTTTTTACTAGAAAAACTTATTAAACAATAATTATTATACATATATAACCATCACGCCAGATCCCTAACGGGGTAGGCAGACCCCGAGTGCCAAATGTCTCTGTCCTTACAAACCTGCCGTGCTTCGTTCACATCCATCATTCTCTTCATGCATACATTGGTTTCAGAGACTGTGTAACAATTGTAAGAATTCTAAATACTTCACCAACCTGCATGCCGTATGTGATTATGCTGAAATGGGGGTGCAGCGGGGACAGGCTGAGGTCTATAATGTCGCAGGAGCGCTCGAGGCCGGCCAGCAGCCCGAGGAAGGCGGGCGCCCGCAGCACCAGCTTGGCCACGTCCGCGGCCTCCTCGTCGCGCAGCTCCAGCGCGCAGTCCGCAGTTTGCGTCGCGATCTCGCAGTCCGTCATCACGTTGTTCACGGACTGCGGCTGCAAACTATTTTTTTTCATTATATGGAAGTAGCAGACGAGCATGCAGCCCACCTGACGGTAAGTGGCTACTGCCGCCCGTGGACATTTGTAATTGACCCCAGGTAAGATTGAACACTGAACACTCATTTATCGGCTAATACCTTGGATGAACAAGTTGTATAGAATAAAAAATCTGTACACCGTCATTGTACTATGTTATTATGGAGACTGGTTTACATAAATAACCATTACTCCAGGACCATAACGAGGTAGGCAGAAAGCACCGAGTGCCAAATATCTCTGTCCTTACACACATCATCAGTCATGGAGACTGGTTTAATGTCATCATATACACGTAACAGTACATATGAAGGGAAATGAAGGTAGTGTTGACTTAAATTATGAAAAAAACAATTACACCAATAGTAACGGGGACCCCTCACTCCTATAGTACATCTTTAAGCTGGACTCCTCACCCGATCCAAATATGTTGAGGCATTCGGCTAAAACAGCGATGCTGATCTAAAACAATTTCATAAAGGCATGTATTTGATATGGGTGCAAGGGCATTTCATGTTCAGGTACTGGGAAGTGGTCCATGTTACAGGTGCCCATCTGCCCAACATTGGTCGTCTCCGGTTACAGTATAAGTAGCCAATCCTGCGTCTACTATAATCTTTTGTACGCCAGGGAAGTACTATGAAAATGTATGGAGATGCTTTCACTATGGCAGCATAACAATACTGAAGACTCCAGTTGACGTGACAGAAATTTATGATGAGTAAAGTTTTTTCAAAGTCAAGCTTTTACCAATTTGTTTTAGGACCAAACGTGTACTTTCAGTTACCCAGTGCCGACTGTACAGAGTACATGATGGGCAATAACTTTCATAGAGGAAATATGCGTAGCCTTTTAATATTTGCTATGCATTTTACCTTAAACATAATGTCAACATCCTCTCTGACATGGTACTCTGTGAAGTTGTCCGCGGGCACATATGCAGACGCCTGAACACATTTACCCTCTTCCACTGTCAGTTTCAATCCCTCGCTCATAGCACAGAATATCGCTGACTGAAATCAAAAATGTTCTTTTTACAAAAACATGTTTATTAGCAACATTTATACATTTCTTTACATACTCTCAAATTGTAACGTGTCTAATATAAATGGAATTCTAAGAAAAAAAATTGTAGATTAATCACATATACAGACAAAATATTAATTGAATTTGTGAATATCTTGAATTTGTGCTATTCAATTTGTACCTCGTACATTCATCTTTCACAACCATCCACACTATACTGGCTTTTACCTTTAATTTTCTGATTTTTTTGGGACATTTAGCTGCAACTCTTTACCCTTTACCATTACAATCATTAATCATAGATGTATCTTTTACATAACCGAACCTTATGGATTTTAATGTAGCCTATATCTTAACAAATGTCCAACCTTCAATAAATGTACAGTACTGACCTCTTGAAACTGAATGGCTTTCAACAAACTACATAATGTCTTTCCAGAGCTCATGGACGCTGTGAAGTAATATTGTGATGTCTCTTCATCCATTTTGGACCTGACTTTCAAACATCGAACCCACTAACATTCGATATTGCTCTCTGGTCACTTGTTGGTCAACAGTTCTTCCCAATATTAATGCTATTCGTGCTGCCAGTACGTGTTTGCATGTGAGTTGGGACTTAGCAGCCACGACTTGATGCTTGAATGCCAAACACGAGCAATAATTTAAACGAGGGAAAATTCTATAACGACGATCGTTTTCCCCCTTAATTTCAATTAGCGTTCGTGATAAATTTGCAACAGTGTAAGTTTCAAGCAAAGTATATTTTTCAAGAATATTTAAGGCTCGTGATAAAACTGCTCCGAACACAGAATGAAGTGCTAGCAAATCTTCATCTGAAACTATAAACGTGAAAGCGTCAATAATTAAGATAATATGATGTAAAAGACGATATTTATGCAACAATTCTAATAATCTCACATTCTTTATTATTAGAGCCTGTCAACCGTCTTTCGATGTCCACTAAAAGATTCTCGGCGATTGTTAATATTTTAGAACGTTGTGAATTTTCACCACTACACATTATTTATTCTATCACAGTGTTAAATTATAGAGTATATTTTATTTCAAATAGCTAAATATATTTAAGGGTAAGCAAGCACAAACACTGCTCAAATTTCATTTTGAAGTTTGAAGGCAATATTTTATTTTACCGCCAAAAATGTTAAAGGAAAGTACTTTAAATGTAGACTTTTGTCACCTTGGATTCCATTGTTTCTCTTCAACACTTGTATGAAACTTGCATAACACTTGTAAATGCAAACGAAACCGCAATATTCTAAAATATTTAAGGTAATATGTCGTCTACCAAAATAGTGACTAGTGGACATTTATTTAATTCGTTTTGAACAATAATTGATAATTGAAATTCTGCAACTTAAACTACTAAAATGAAATGAAGCAATATTCCATTACTTGCACCATGGATGCAAACAATTATCATAAATCATACGATTAATTGATATTAGTAATGGTTTTCTGTTTTATACAAAAGACAGAATTCAAGATACGTTTTTCCACAAGTTATAGAGAGAGATGTCTCAAGATACCTGACAGTTGACAGTCAGCGCAAAATACTGTAATAATTTGTGTTTCGGTAAAAATTGTAACTGTAAACAACGAGATATCCATTTATTGCCTTTTATATTTACCTCAAAACTACAACATAGTTAACAAAAACAATAATGTCTTCTTCAAGCTCTTCATGGGAAGGTAAGAACTTATTACACAGTAATTTTTGAGAGTTTTATGCGTATGACGTTGCACCTGGAATGTAATTGGCAGACTACAGTAACCGGGTAGTAAATTGCTGTTTTTAGGAATTGAAACTTAGACATAGTAAATCGGCTTCATAAATTTAGTAATACGATTAAAGAATACAAACCATTAATAAGACTGCCTAATAATAGCATTGTATACCTATTGTTATTGTTTGTCTCATAGTATAAATAAACATGAATTGTTATTCTAATGGTAATCTTACATTTAATGTTAACTTTTTTGGATTTCCAGAGCTAAGAAAACAAGCTCGTCATCTAGAAAATGATATAGACGTGAAATTAGTGGCTTTTAGCAAACTGGGAGTCAGCAGTGCGACTAGTGGCTTGAGCTCGGAGAGTGTGCCACTCATCAATAGTGATGATATGTTTGACACCATGTCTATGGAATTGCAACAACTGCTTAATAAGGCAAGCAGAAACTTCTCTTTTGACTACCATGCACCCAGTGTCTCTATACAATTTCCATTATTTAATTGCTAACTTTTCGTTATCAAGTAAGACCGGTCCAATCTTATAATTTTTCAACCCAAAATTATTATCCCACTGTTTGCCTATAAATCTCGACTCATAATGAGGTCTAATAGGATAATCTCCCATGAGCTATGTGATGGAGGCAACAAATATGGTACATTTACAAGATACTCTTTTTCAAGCTCCTATTTCAGTTTAGTCTACATATTTTTTATAATAACAAATTTTGTATTTGAGGTCGATTCACACTACGATTTGCTGGAAAGTTTAGACGATAAATGAGTCAATGTAGATTTAGCTTTATGAGTATTTAGACAGTTTTTATAACATCAATGAGGCTGAGAAACTGATGTCGCTTAAATCTCTGATTTGGTGTACCTAACATTGTAACTGTAGTATGATATTTTTGAAGCTTGTTTTAGGTGAATTTGCTTAATTGCAGAGATAAATGTACAAACATTAGTTTATGTACAAAGATACTAATTGTTTTTTCCTGTTCTAGCTGTCGGCAATTAATGACAATATGGCAGACTTGGCACCAAGTGGTACCGCTACAATGCACACAATAAAAAGACACAGAGAAATA
>DWQT01000422.1:0-23128 GCA_018244895.1 Myscelus amystis hages | reverse complement strand
CTGGCGTGATCGTTATGTATGTATGAGGGTGCGCCAAGATAGTATGTGTTTCACGCGCGTCCATCGTTCTTCACAGACGTATAGTGCGGCTGTCGGAGTACAACACGACCTCCGAGCCGACCGACTACGTGGCGACGAGCGGCGGCGGCGTCGACTCCGTCACGGTCACCCTCGCGCCGGTCGCGTGGGTCAGGGCGCATCCGGACCGGGACACGAACGACATCGGACTCATCCGAATGGCGGAGGCGGTCGAGCTGTCGTGTAAGGCGTGCGCGATATCTAATCATTAAGATACATTTAAGGCAGTGATATTTTTTGTTTTTTTTGTAATGTCGAAACTTTTTTTTTATTCTATCATATCGCTTGTGTTAACAAAATATTTCGTTGTAGATGGGCGTTTATGTTGATAGCCTTTATATATGTTAACTTTCTTTCTTAAATACTTAAAGAACACTTCACCGCTTTCTCACTACGCTCAACACTGGACCGATGCAGGTTGATGATCACATTTCTTCGGCACATTTAATGATTTTACATAACCGGAATGATGGACAAATAAGTCTTGATTCTGTAATAACTTCATAACTGACATCAATTATGATAATGCATTTGGCGAGACCGTTCCTTTTTTGCAACTCGAATGCACCCCGCTCGCGGAAACAGTCGCGCGTCGAACCTTTCACTATAACCGGTTTTATACACAACTAGCTTTTGCCCGCGGCTTCGCGCGCGCCTAATTCGGAGTAAAACAATTCCCCTTTCCCTATACCACTAAATTTCCTGCTATCCTTGGAATATCTTAATTCATATAATACATTTTTACTAATTGCCATTATGAAATTCTGAATAGCAACGCGTGCGAAGCCGCGCGCGAAAGCTAGCATAGCCTATAGCCTTCCTCGATGAATGAGCTATCTAACACTGAAAGAATTTTTCAAATCGGACCAACATTTCCTGAGATTATCGGATTCAAATAATCAAAAAATCAAACAAACTCTTCCGCTTTATATATTAGTATAGAGTATAGATATAGATTTGTTCGCTTTCAGTCACAATTAGAACGATCTGCCTGCCGACGCGCGACCACACGGCCGAGTTCACCAACGCGACGACGTTCCTGACCGCCGGCTGGGGCAGCGACATGCGGATGGCCACCACCGAGGTCAAGATGGACGTGCGCTTGCCGCACGTGCCGTTGGACGAGTGCCGCGAGCGGGTCGGCTACGACGTGGACGAGACGGCGATATGCGCGGGCGGCGAGGCGGGGCGGGACAGCTGCGAGGGCGACTCCGGCGGCCCGCTGATGTACGAGACGGGCGATGCTTACACGATCGTCGGCGTGGTCGCGCGCGGCAGCGTCGCGTGCGGCACCGAGGGAACGCCGTCCGCTTACACGAACGTCTACCGGTATCTGGAGTGGATCAACGCGACGATCGAGGCCGATACGAACGACGAGCGAGATGATGAGGGGACATGGGGATGGTGAAACAGTTCACGGAGAATGGAGAAACAGTTCGGAGAAGGGAAGAACGCGTTCCTCGTTAAAACGGCACCCGGCATTGTCAAGGAACAGTCGATACGGTTTCAGATCGGAATATTCACTGCTGAGGGTTATTTTATCAACTCTTCTAATGGTCCACTGCTGGACCGGGTCTCCTCTGGCAGTGAGAGAGATTACGGCCATAGTCTACCACGCCGGCCAAGTGACGATCGATAGACTTAATACACCTCAGAAAACATAAACTTTATAACATCTCCAAGGTGTGAAGGTTTCCTCACGATGTTTTCGTTCACCATTATAGCGAGTGATATTTAAATGTTAGTTATAAAAAGCACGTCCCGCCGAGTGTCTAGTTAGAAATATTGAATTTTCTGAATAAAAATCACCAATACAATACAAGTACATAACAGAGTTTTTTTTTTCACGGCAACCTATGAAACATCCAACCTTAGTTCAGACTGAAGTCACGAATGGAAACTTGCTAGTGTGAAGCGTGTTTATTAACGTTTCGGCCACACCGAGTAGCACGGCCGAAAGCCAGACATAGCTCACATGAGATGATGACATCGCCCTACCTAATACCCTTTGAGCTACAGAGCTGAAACTTTGCACATAGATTAGGTATGTAACGTAGGCATGTGATAAGAGAGGATTTTTCGACATTCCTACGGGATAAGGAATAAAATGGATTTGTTTTCTTTAATTAAAATTGAACTTAGCCACGTAACTATAATTACGTGCCAGTGTGAGTGAATTCTACAAGCCACATCTCGCTACAGCCTCTATATTAATAGGGTGTACGCATTTAATTAACGCGTGTAACAATTATCACCTTGCACATTTATTGTTGCAAACCTAAAATGAGTTTTTAAGTCGAGAGTCCTATGAGAATATTGATTTCATGTAGCAATTCAATGCAATATACATAAATTCAGTATTTACCCATACGATAATCACAACAAAACCATGACTCAGTCACAACAACGGCATCGTCTGATGACGGTAACGCCACGTGTCCTGATGAGGTCATTGACGTTCATACAATTGCCTGGTTAACCGGTGGTGCTTTAATTTTTAGAAGACATAAGCAGTCGTGAATCTCGAGTCGTCTGATATCGCTCGGGCGCTGCAGGAATATGAGATTTAGAACGAAATAGGCAGCGAACGTCGGACAATGAGTTGTCAATGTAAATTGCCTCGATGTTGGAACAGCACGCAACATGTCCGGACTTGTATTATGAACGGGAAAAAGAAATACGGAAAGAGAAAATATAATTTATATTAGAGTAGAGCAGCGCTGGGACATTTAAGATTTAAATATACTTCGATATCATTTTCAAGCGTATACTTAACGTTGATAATAATTGTTACGAATCGATCTGGTTATTTCTCCGTGTATATTATTTGCGATGTTGTGTTGTGTGTGTGTTATTAAGTGGTGACTTTCTTATAAATAAAACCAATAGAATGTCAATACGAAAGATTGCGCGGGCAGCGATAGAGAGCGAGATCTTTCTTGCAAGTGTTTCCGAGGCGATGTGGGATTTGAATGGCGCGAAAAAATGGCGGGAAATTGATGTCACAGAGTGGCTGAACCCTAGACACTTACGATTAATGCACTCTCTGTCGCTGCCTTTGCAACCACCTATATTTATTCGATTAAAAAAAACGAACACTTCATTTATGACGCGCACGACAATAATTGTGCTTCGCTGCATAGTCTCTCATGATAATATCAACTTGTAGTACACTGCATTCGCCAGCCCTTATGTCACGAATATTCACAGCTAAAAAATACTCGAATGCACATCGTTAAGCAATACCAAGAGACAGCTCGCTCCTCGTTCACTCTGCCAGGTGTCATTATCGTTTTTCGTGAAGCCCGTGTTACGCCGCGTCAAAGTCCGATTGTTATAAAACATATTAATTCTCGAGTGTCTGTCCATATTTTTGCAAAAATATGCCAAGAAAACGAAAGGGAGAGACGAGCGAAGAAAGGATTCGTCGAAAAATAACGAAATACGAGGAAAAAAATTCTAAGATGCGCCAGCGGCCGCCATTAGCAACGCCGACAACGCCGACGCAAATAGACATAAATGAATCCGCGACTACGCCTTCTCCGGAAGAGAATCCTCCAGTCACAATAGTGATGTAATATACAATAATTTTCAGAAAAAATATGCATAAAGATTCCTGATCACATAAAAACCTCGCATGTTGGTAGACTACAACCCAGTTGGGTACTACCTTTCTTTACCAGTAACCCTAATATTTGCCCAGCTAGTGCCTTATTGCACTACATGGACAGGACCGAAAGCATTCGAACCTGTGACAAATTGTTCATTTCTTACGAGAAACATTACCAATGCAGTCAACTCGCAAACACTTAGTCGCTGTCTAAAGCTAACATTAAAAAGTAGTAGCATAGATTTGTCTGCGCATAGCACCCGACGCGCCTCCACTTCAGCGGCTAAGCGTATGGGAGTCAGTATCGACACCATTCGGAAAACAGCAGAATCGAGTCAATCTTCTAAGGTTTTTGCTCAATTTTACAATAGAGAAGTGATCACATCTGGAGACCTCTCTATAATACTAAATAGGTGTACAAATTAACGTTCTTGCATATAATTAAGAGGAATAAGAGGAATCAAGGATTGATTGGTGCTCTTTAATGAAATGTAATAATTAAGTTAAAGACTAATTAATGTTACTTAATTAAGTAGCATAAGTAAACCAAAAGTTAATGGATGTTACTTAACTAGAGGAATGGGTAGATTCAGACTGATCTGATAATTAAGAACAATGTTACTTAATTAAAAAGGAATAAGTAAATCAAAGACTGATTAATGTTACTATAAATAATTATTGTTATTAGAATTCTCAGTTTATTGAAGTTGATCAAGTTACAAGCTTGTTATTTTACTATACTCCAAACATCTCCAAGTTGATATTATTATGAGAGACAGTACAATTAGAAATTAAATGAACTTACCCGAGTGAAGTTCCATTTCAATTGTACGAGCTGCATAGTCTCGAAATGATAATGCATCACCCAACCCACCCTGTCTTATTTGACAATAAGACAAGATTACCCTTTACCTGCTCAGCTAGATCGTTGGTCATGTTGTAAAATAACCAAGCATTGTGTGGTGGTGCGAAACCTCTGAACTAAGTGACAACTGGCAGAGTGAACGAGGAGCGAGCTGTCTATTGGTGAATTCGGCTGTTTTTTTAGCTCGGAATATTCGCGACATAAGGGCTGGCGAATGCAGTGTACTATAATACAAGTTGATATTATCATGAGAGACTATGCAGCGAAGTACAATTGATATGGAACTGAGTTCGTTTAATTTCTAATTATTCTACGCGTAAATCGGAAAGCGTCGGAGGTTGGGGCGTGGCGGCTGCGGACGTCGATTGTGGTTACATTCGCTCGAAGACGAAACCGAGGCGGCAACGTGTTGTGGGAAATAAAATGTAATCCTTTACAATACAACCTCTCAAAATAAACAGTGAATCATTGTTCGGACGCGCAAAATGAGATTAAAAAATACAAATGTGTGCGTTAAGCTAGCGGAAAGGAATTTATCGTTAGTAACTAGAATATTGATGGATGGCAACATCAAGTTTCACCAGCTTTGAACACTATTTTTAGTTTTTGTAATTCTTTTTGTTTTTTTTTTTTTTCATTTTAAGAGTGCACCGAAACTGCCAGCAACGATCGCGAATGGCCGCCGCCACTCACCCCCAACCAAGATCTAGTAGGACTATAGGAATAGGACTTGGTGTGAATTCAGAATCGTACAGTTCAAAAAAGTATATCGTGTATTGATTTATGTTGAACTAGCTGTCCCAGCGGCTTCGTCCGCGTTTGAATTTAACAAAAAAGTCATTGTTAAAAATTTAAAATAAAAGTAGTTACTCTGTGTTACATCAGCAATCTGCCAGTGAAAGTCCCGTCCAAATCGGTCCAGCCATTCCAGATTTTGACATGATGATGATTTGACAGACAGACAAACGTAAATTGTAAAAAAATGTTATTGCGGTATATGTACCGTGCTAACATACATATGCATTTAGTAAAAAGCGGTTACTTCAATATTACCAACAGACACTACAATTTTATTTATTAAAAAAAAGTATAGATTTGTCTCGAGAGAAAGTGAGTACGATAGCAATCGCTCAAGCCACATTCGAAGCTATAAAGACGGTAGTCGGCGAGAAGACCAGACGTCATGTCACCCAGCAATCTACGAGATGAAGATATCATCAAACACAGATCAGAAAAGGTGATAAGGACCGTACATATTACGCTGACAAATGGCCGAATGCAGTCGTACCGTTGTTTAAACCGTTATATTATGTGAAATTTTTAATTATAAGTTTCTTTCGCGGCCTAGAAACGTATTAAAAAACAAAACACAGACAAATCACATTATATTCTTCGAAATGGATGAATATGATACATGCTTATACTAGAGATAATAAAGACCCGGCGTACTTCCTACCGTCTTAGAATTAAATAATGTGTCAAAATTCAATAAATAAAAGTTAAAGCACAACCAAAAAAAATACTCAAAAACACTATGTACGAAAAAAGTGTAATCAATTGAATAGTTATTTTACAACTAACGTCATTTAAGGTTCATACTAAAAATAACATTGAGGGAAATTGTGGAACTCACACCGACATCTATTGGAGACTTATAGAACTTAGAAATGGATTAAACCTCCAATTCGCAAAAAATAAATTGAAGATAATCAACCGAGATGAAAAACTATCCCATCTTTTTAAATTGGACCAAACAAACATATCTAGACAATTTCATTGTAGGGTTAAACCGGGATAGATGCCCAACTCTTTGAAATACCCATGGATGTAATTTTTAAAATATTAATTTTACACGAATAATTTCTACTAGCCTAGCTAGCCCAATCTTTTATCTTGAATTATTATTATTATTACTTAACTGACGTAATAAAAAAATATTGGAATTTATTACTATTTATAAAGTTATGCAACGCCAAATACTAACCTTTCAAAATGTTACGTGTTCGTGAGTTTCGCCGCGGAGATAATTACATGCACAAGCGAAACGCATCCTCACCCAATTACTGTCCCTGGATAACTTAGGTACGGGATGACTGCGGCTCCTACTTATACAATAAATTTTTAGTCGCGAGGTTGGGAAGTTAGGTTTTTAGCATATGAGGCATCTATCCCATTGCGGCATCTATCCCGGTTTTACCCTATATAGACTAGTTCTGGCCGCGGCTTCGCACGCGTTGCAATTCAGAACTTCTTAAAGGCAATAAGTAAAATGTAGTATATGAATTTAGATATTCCAAAGATAGCTGGAAATTTTTACGGTAGGGTACGGTAGGAGTAAGGAAAGGGGAATTGTTTTACTCCGAACTCGACGCGCGCGAAGCCGCTGCAAAAGCTAGTTTATAAGGTTGCACGCGCGACGGAAGCTTAAAAATGGAGTAACTTCTCCCGTTTTTCCAACATTTCCCTTCACTGCTCTGCTCCTATTGATTGTAGCGTGATGAAAAGTATACCGTAACCAGCTCAGGAGTATGAGAAATAATTGTACCAAGTTTCGTTAAAATCCGTCGAGTAGTTTTTGTTTCTGTGACGGTTATACAGACAGACAAAAATTTTACTGATTGCATTTTTGGCATCAGTATCGATCCCTATCGCCCCCTGAAAGTTATTTTGGAAGTATATTTCATGTACCTACAGAATTGTCTTCTCTACAGATTTATTATAAGTATGATAGATTTCATTATTATAGATTTCACGCTTATTATTTTTTTGGATGACGACATTTGGTTCTTTGCCTTCTAAAACTGTATAAGGTCCATCGTACAAACAATGTAACTTACCACCGGTTTCGCGACGCGCTACCACTTGTTCACCTTTTACCGACTTCAAAAAGGAGGAGGTACTCAATTCGGCCGGTGTATTTTTTTTTACAATTATGTCACAGAGGTCACCGTTTTATCGTAAACGCACTTTCCGTCCTGGTTCACTCTCATAAGACTGTAGCAGCCCTTAGCAACAGCAGCGAGGAATCCGCTTGGTGACAACTCGGCGCACTGCACGTGTGCTTTGCAGGTGCGCGTTAGACAAAGACCAACTGCGGCGACAGCGAGAGACGCTACATTTTATTCTATTTTTCCCACGTCTACACTGTTTTTTATTGCTTTTTATTATTATTATTGTCTCCTATAAATACCCGTGCATTTTACCAAAATAGATATTCCTTCCGCAACCTTCTGACGAGACGTTTGATTTTACCTACTACAACCTTCCGACGAGTACCCACGTACCACACCCTCACCGTAAAAAGACTATCGCGTGCATCCTCTTGCTTGTGCGCCGTCTGTAAGCTGTACCTTAACTCTAAGCTATTATGATCCATGTTATACAAAGGCACAGTCCTTACTCTACACGCAAGGTCACATGATTTTCCGAATGCTAGTTCATATGGAGCATATTTGGTCGCCTTGTGTACAGAGTTATTGTAGGAGAAACACCAAAATGGAAGCCGATCACTGCACGATTTTTGATGTTTATCGCATTGAATACGTAAAAAGGAATCTAAATGTTTGTGTGCATTTTTCAGTGAACCTATCGTTTCACCATGATAAGCTGTAGAATTTAATTTTTCAATCTTGATATATAAAAATGACTGTTTGTCTGCATGTCATCGATGAACTCAAAAACTACTGTACCGATTATTATGAAAATTGGTATATATATGTATTTTTCCACGGAGACGGTTTGCATAATCGCCACCTGGTGGCGCTGCAGAGTAGCAACTTCTGCCCCGTTCAACCGATTGTCATGAAAATCAATGACCATGTATTTTTCACAGAGGAAACGAATATGATATTCGTATAATCTCTTCGTATATAAAAACTAGTTGACCCGGCAAACGTTGTTTTGCTATATAAATTATAATTAACACCCCCCGCAGCCCGCCTTACCCGCGGAATTTCGTAAAATCCGTTCTAATCTGACCTCTACTCGCCGAAAGGGATATCCCTACCAAATTTCAACTCTCTAGGTGTTCTGGTTCCAAAGATATCGTGATGAGTCAATATATCGCTGTAATTCTCCTATATATATATATTAGCTGACCCGGCAAACGTTGCTTTGCTGTATAAATTATTTTGCCATTGTCGCAATATTTTTTATTGCTGCTCCTCTCCTATTCATCTTAGCGTGATATTACATAGCCTATAGCCTTCCTCGATAAATGAGCTATCTAGCACTGAAATAATTTTTCAAATCGGACCAATATTTCCTGAGATTAGCGCGTTCAAACAGTCAAACAAACTGTTTAGCTTTATTTATTTATTTATTTAATTGATTTGATTAATAAAAAGCCTGTAATTTTGGAGACGCTTGCCAGTTTTGAACCCGGACCCCTCGGAGTGCCATACTGAAATGCAGACCAATAGTCTACCAACACAGTCTCAAAGTTTTTTGTATATCACATGCTTACAATAAATTAACAAATTCGAATATGGTATCAATTGTTATTTGCAGCTATCTATATCCGGACGGTCGGGACGTGAACCCGGACCTCAGCAGCGCCATCATATCGCCGGCGGAAGATCACATAACGGTCACGCAGGAGCAATACGAGTTGTATTGTGAAATGGGTCAGTTATCCCAGTTGTACTAAATACACACACACACGCACGCACGCACGCACGGACGCACGCACGCACGCACGCACGGACGCACGCACGCACGCACGCACGCACGCACGCGCGCACACACACACACACACACACTGTAGTCTTATGTAAACTGAATAAAATTGAAAGAAAAAATGTTCAATGGTTACAATCAGGACCAAAATGCTAGAGCCAAAATAAACTCCACAATCATATATCAATGTCTCCTTACGCAATCCTACTCTGCATCGTGTATTATGACCTAACAAAAGGCAAATTAATTCACTTAGATACAACGATTACTGGATCAAAGTGCGTTATTGTTTGTGTGAATAAAGTGGCGATTAGTGATGTGAGAGTTGTTGCACGCGCGGAGAACAGGCGAAGGAACATATAGAGCTGTTAATGTTACTCTACATTAGTTTAAATGCAGGGATTTATGGAGACCGTAGCAGAAGTTACGTATTTTTAAAATCATAAGTACGAAACGTTAAACGACAAAGACATTTATTTGCACAAATATGGTATAATTAAAGATAGTACTAAATTATTAATTCTATCAATATTTTGCCTTTAACGGCGTACAAATTTGAGAAATAATTTATTATCACGTAATTATTATGATAGAATTAACTTATATTTAGATAGTATACATATTTAAAGTCAACATAAAACCGTCTGTTTGATAACATAAGCAGCATAAAAATAAATCCAGCTGCCTATTACAATTCAATAACAACACAATTGAACACGACGAGAAGTAAAAGATCGCCATTCCAATGACTTATTATACGATCGGTATGACAGGAGATGTTATGTCACTGTCATTCGGCTGTTAAACGTCATTTTTGACATATAGAAATGTTGCATATCTCATATAGCAACAAACATTATCAAGTCTCTACATATACTTTACGTAGAGCTCTGACAACACTGCAAGCAATCCGTGTTCCAATTAAAATAGTAATTTCTAGGCAACATACATAACCATCATGCCAGGTCCCTAAAGGGGTAGGCAGGGTGCACCGACTGCCAAATATCTCTATCCTTACAAACCTGTCGTGCTTCATCCACATTGACAATTATTTCAAATAACGAAGTAGAAAACCTAAAAAGCCTTAAAAGCGCTATCAGCTCTATGTAGAGCTGTCACAGGCGAGCTCACAACAGTTATCTCAAGACACGCAGCGCATTATCTTCAGAACTTTCGAACGACGCGTACGTCTTGAGATTAGAAAAAAATCCTCATAAATATATTTACCACTCAACTTTTTCTGAACGCCTTTTTTAAATCTAAAAAGCCATTCCAGTCATTTCATGTTTAAAGTTAATTTGTAGAGTTGATTGTGTTTGTGAAAATGCGACGCACGGATATATTGTGTTATGTGGTTTTAGTGGTGAGTTTAATTACAATTAATTCGTTTTGTTATGATATTATTTATAACTGACCTTAAACTATTATTAACATACGCTACACATACTAGGTGTACAGAAAAAACAATTAATATAAAAAAATGATAAAAACAGTATTTAATATTTCTTAAGCAATCGCTTAATTAATCTCATTGAAGTTTCTTTTCCTCACATTTCCTACTACCCTCATATTAAATTTTACCAAATCCAGTTCAGCAGTTCAGTCGTGAATGCACATCAAACAGACTTAGTTTTTTTCTTATTTTAATTACAAACATATTTACTATGTGTAAACATTACAACACATTTGTGGATTCGATTAGTTTAAAGCTATTTTGACAAAAACAAAAAGCACAAATACATAGCAACGTACGTAGTGACAAAGGGTAGTTACTCGTATGTCTGCATCAAAATCACGTTTGAATAATCATTATATTTTCAATCTAAAGCCCAAAGCAATCATCCACCTATATCCAATGAACGAGGTGAAATGTGTCGAAGTTCATACTGACTACTAATAAATACTCTAAAGCATATTATATACTCAGTCGAAATTTTTCTCCTTTTTATTTGTATTTTGCTACTGTTCGCGTTCGAATAATAATCGATCATGATAATCGATTACAAGTAGATATCGATATTCGTTGTAGTTTGTTACAAACATTCGATCTTCACTCGATTAATATTAATGTTGTTGTTCATAAGCACTTTCATCTGTGACAAACTCTAATTACCATATTGGTTACCGTATTAATATACGTACCGATTTATTTCTACAAAGTATCACGCGTGTTTCTCTTAGGGGTAGGCAGAGAGTATGAATTTCAAGCAGCTTCGATTCTGATAAACATCTATCGTCTCTTTCAATTATTCGTACATCAAAGTCGTACAGACTCTATAAGAGGTTGTCTATTAAAGGTTTTCTGCGCCGGGCCCGCTTTTAGAATTGGTAGATTTGTCCCTGATTTGCTAATACGTAGGAGTAGGATCCGACTCTACCAATAGGTAGATAGTAGGTACGTACTAATGCTACTTTCTTTACATAAAAATATCCAACTGTACATTGATCAAACCATCCAAACATCCTTCTTTAATCCTAGTCTTTATCATCCAATACCACATCGCATCACATTTTTCTATTTAGTTAGAAGTTAGTGAGGCATGTTGATTTTTAATACACAATCATTTTATAACATTAGAAATTCAAAATTTAAGCGATTAAATCGCTCACGCACAACCCGTACCTAATTAGCATAAACGAAAGTTGATACGTAACTATACGCGATTTGGGAATTGAATTCTTTTCTATATGCATCCCTAAGGATGAACCTATGGGAATTACGTATGGTAAAGCCGGCCAGTTAACTCTGCAATTGAATTGTAAGAGCGATATCACACTGACCAGAACGATAGCGTCATTCTGATATGTTGACACGTATAAAAATAGATTTGTTTCATATTATAAGTACAACATTGAGTCTTGAAGATGACATACTTCTTGCCAGGATACCCAGGATACTACATCTTATTAACAGCAGCTTATTATCTGCAGCAGCAGCAGCAGCAGAAACTAATGGAATGACATTCTCGCAATGGACTGTCATTAATTGGCAATAAAATCGTAAATTGTACCCCAACTGTCAAATGACATTGACAGTGTAGTGTTCTTTGTTAGAGATGTCAGGAGGAGGAATTTGAAAAAAGCCGATTGTACTACGCAAATTACCATAAAAGAAAGTAGAAAAACTTCCTTTTCATAGCCATGTGGTTACGTGACCTTTTTCAACTCGAATAACGTGGATATTAGAAAACATATGATAATTATGTCGGATACAATGAGCTATGACGTCGTTTGTATTGAAATGAGAGAAACCACGTTGTAAATGACCGAATTCCAAGCGTTCACGATCAATTATAAGCATGTATTTTACGAATTGAATAACATTTTTTATGTAAATTTAAAGTATAGCGTAGAAATTCAGAGTGCCATTCGCAGTGTGCGTAAGGCCCGTTATAACAATAGTTGCTTTTGCTAGAGATTACTAAATTTATCATCTTTTCATTAAAGTTGAGTGCAAATTTTGAATTCAGTAAAGTTGAGTTTCATTAATGAGTTATTTAGTTGATACCTAAAATTAATTTTTAGTGGCTAAACAATTTTTGTACTTTAAAAAACAATAATGTATGTAGTTATAAAATGTAATATGAAGTTATATTGTTCTAATTCTTAGTATCTACATAACATGAATTAAAGGAAATAACCATAAAAGTTAATTTAATCGTCACGTAGGTAATAACAATAAATTTCACTGTGACACGAAAACTAGAACTAGAACTGAGCATAACTGGTCTCGTTCCTTTGCTGCGTTCAAACTATGGTCATGAAATGTTTTTTAAGTTTTTTATTACCTTTAAAAAGAATATGCAAATCACTTGCGCTTACATAGACATAAATGTGCAAGAATAAAGTTTTAGAATTTTTATTTTCCCGGCAAAATATAACAATATTCTCACATTAGAAACATTCTAAAACTACTACGTACATTTATGGGTATACTATTTACTATTTTCTTCAAAAAATGCGGGTAACTTAATAAAAAAGCGAAGTCCTGTAGTGCTCGTTTTCAGCGCAATCCCTTTTTAAAATAGATTTTTGAAAATTCAATGTGAATACTCGTAGTATCATTTGCGAGTCCCAGACGAATATGCACATCCATTAAAATCGAACAGGCCATGTAAGGCGCAGCCCGTGCCAATGACATAGACATAAATAGACGTATATATACAGTACGTACATAATTAACACTTCAAAGACAACCCCCGCTCTACCGCAGTTGGGTAATTAACAAAACATTCTTGCTTTTATTAAAATTTCCACTCTCTCTCTCTCTCTAACCTGTTTTTGAAGCGTTTTTATGCAACCATCCACAATCAAAACATACAAGATTTCAATGTTAATAAAACGAGTTAAACGTAAGTTGCCATAAAAAATTCTACTCCGGTTAAATTCGAAACGGATGTAGTGACATGTTGGTTAACTAAAAAAAATTATTTATACAAAACACAGTGATTAGCAAGCATACTGCTACAAGTTATAATAGTGCATTTACCTTAACAATTTACGTAGATAGAGCAGGCAAGTAATCGTTTCCTTACAAGAAAACATAACTTGTCTATCATGTTATAGAAAGCAAGAGTGTTTTCAACCAGTTTGAACGGAAAACGGGCAACTGACGGGGAATTAGCTACACTTTTAATTATAACGACTGTACACTTCACCGCAGTAAAATAAATTAATGTAATTTTAATAAAGAATCAAAAATGTTTTTGAGACAAAGCTTATTATTGCAGAGGAACAGTTAGAAGAATAAAATTAGAAAATGTATTATATGACATTAGATATTCCAAAGATAGCAGGAAATATTCAGGTTATACGCAAAGGGGAATTGCTTTACTCCGAAATCTACGGGCGCGAAGCGGGGGGCAAAAGCTAGTTATATATAGTTATATATATATATATATATATATAACTATATATATTATATATATATATATATATATCGGGGTGTTTTTAATTTAATAACCAATTTCTTCCGCAAAATATAATAAATAAATTTTAGAAAAATTAGAAATCACATCCGTTTTCTAAACTTTTACTTTGTGCTTATTCATTCGGAAAAATCTTAAGACAAATTTTATATTTATTGCACACAACGTTTTGCATATTCCATGAATTTTAAATAGGAAAATTAATTAAAACCATTTAGACTCAATCATTGCTGTTTGATACACAGTTTATATCGCCATTTCTCCAAAAATCGTCTAACATAACAAAAATTAAATATACCTGTCTTGTAAAATGTACTGTGCAGAAATCGCTAATATACTTCGTATGCGCATGGGGCATTGCGGCAGAAAGGACACTGTAATACATCAGAATATATACCATCATACGTCATATTCGCCGATAGTAAAACAACATAAGCATAATATAACTTAATTTCGAGTCTCGACGCATTCAACAGTGATGAGATTGATTGGTCACGTCAGGTTTGTAAAGGCAGAGAAATTTAGCACTCAGTGCGCCCTGCCTACCCCTAAGGACCTGGCGTGATGGTATCGTAATAATAAACGGACGGGAATTCTGTGGAGTCATAAAAATAGTATCATACTAGCTTTTGCCCGCGGCTGCGCAGGCGTTGCAATTCAGAACTTTTAAAATGTAGTATATGAATTTATATATTCAAAAGATAGCAGGAAATGATCACGATATAGGGAAAGGGGAATTGTTTTACCCCGAATCTCGTATCACTGTATCTATTAAAAAACCGCATCAAAGTCCGTTGCGTAGTTTTAAAGATCTACGCACGCATAGGGACAGGAAGCGAAAGCGACTTTGTTTTATACTACTCATATGTAAAGATGTAACACAGTAGTCGTACTGGTGACATGTTATTTGATACACCATGTTATGGATACTGGAAAGTAAAAGTGTGCTACCGTAAATCAATCGTTACGATTTCGAATGGAGATACGAGTATGTACGTTTTATTGCGTCCACGTTTTATTTGAACGGCTCCATTGTAGTTGGTACTGATCCGGAGGTTGTGGGTTCGATTTCCGCACGAAAAAAATTTATGTGTTTTGCCAGTCGAAATAAACAATGATCTATACTTATGTACATTAAAATATATATGTATAACAAGTTCTATCATATTATTAAACACTTAGATATTTGACTTTCGGTTTCTGCCTAACCTGTTGGTGAAAGGCGTGATAGTATTAAATGTTAATGCGTAATGTAAAGTATGAATTATTGCGCTATTTCAAGTAGACTTCACGTGCCTTAAATAACTTAAATCCCTCTAAGTCTGCAGTTGTCTCTTAATTACAAGGGCAGCCTATGTTCCCAATGTAATCAAGTTCAGGTACAAACTGAATACGCAATAACGTCTACTTTACAGGCGTGCGCTAGGATTTGAACCCGAGACTTTCCCATTTGATATACTAGCCGACCCGGCAAACGTTGCTTTGCTATATAAATTATAATTAACACCCGCGCAACCCCCTTACAGGTGGAATTTCGTAAAATCCGTTCTTATCTGACCTTTACTCGCCGTAAGGAATATTCCTACAAATTTCAAGTCTCTAGGTCTTCTGGTTCCAGAGATATTGTGATGAGTCAATATATCGCTGTAACTCTCCTATATATGTCTATATAGATACAGATATAGATATAGATATAGATACAGATACAGATAACGCTTAAGCTATCATCGCTAAGCAAGGCCTGTAGTTTAATACGCGTATACGAAGCCTCAATCACAGCGTAGCGGATTCATAATACCACATAACTACGTATGTTGTTAGTTTTCACTCTCAATTAACCTTGTGGCGAGCTCTAATTAACAATAACACCGTAATCATAGTACGCTGCAAAAGCTGCGGGACCCAGGGAAACCCGTATAGACAAACCGGATCGACAGCGATAAATTGTGTATATTTTAGTACATTTGTAGGTGATAGCAACCCTTTTTAAGCTTTTGAAACTGAACGTGATATATGCAAGGATAGCTTTAGCAGGGCAATTGCAATCTTGCTCGAATGTAGAGATAATTGCGCATAACAATCGCGTGAACATTAAGTGTACAGGGTCTCTAACAATGCTTTCTGTCACCGTTATACATAGTTAGTGATATTGAATTTTTCAATTTGAAAAACGTAAGTAACTTTGAAAAATCAGACTTACCAGAATTTCGCCTCTGCTACTACCATATTTTAAAATGTCAAATACTTTAAAGATCCTTTCGCGACCAAACATCATATATCACAGTTTCACCGTCATTTGGTGAAAGCATTAAATCGATATTATCCCACAATTAAGTGAAATGGCGTAAAAACTGAGTGATTACCGAACAGCTATTACACGTGGGAATAGTAGAATGGATTGCAGACGATTTCTAATTTCCGCAATCCCTCGGTTTGTTGCCTTTGAAATGGTTAGGCTTGTAACAACGCTAACCTAGTCTGTTGGATAATCTATCCTTTGGAGGAGCCGAAAGTAAATCATTGAAACTCCACGTAATAATAAGGATACGAGTATAATGTATTATTAAAATTTAATTGTTAATTTTTCATTTCATTTGTGTATTGAGGCTGTCCAGTTAGTCTAATGATTACATACCCTGATACATCAGAGGTCGCGAGTTCGATTCCCTGGTACAAACTTGTGTGATGATACATGTTTTTAGTTGTGCCTGGGTGTAATAAGTCTCTATAAATATAACAAGAGCATTTAGTTGTCTAATTTGGATTGTGATCGCCGTATGTGAATTTATCCCAATTAATAATATCCTCAAATGAAAAGGGTTATTGAAAGATTTAAATAAATAAAGTCTGATGTATATGTGCAATGTTATTGTCTATGAACATTTTATCAACTTGTATATCTGTCTATCTGTCTATCTATCTATCTATCTTTCAATGCAGATTCATAGCAGCTGCATCTGCGGAGTATTAATTTAACGGTTTTCTTGTGGTCGCCGTGTCACTGAACTTCACTCATCTCGAAAGGAAGTGGCTTCCTCATTTGAATAAAAACCTCTTTAGGTTACAATACAACCTTATTTGGCTTAACGTGCATGACGTTTTCTTATTTATTGAGTGGAAAATACTTTTGAAATGCAATGCTATTTCATAATAGTAAATTCGGTTGATAAGGTAGCACATTTAAGAAAGGTTAAGCGAATGAATATTGCTACCTTATTTTACCCATAACACCTTGTTTTCGAGCTCATATAAACATAAATACTCACAAAGCAAATGCCCACATTATATGGGTAATGCAGATAAATAAACTAATGTCAATTTGTTATAAAGAAACAATATTTATTATGCAGAAGTTTTTACTTAGGAAATAATCACTGAATCGGGGATCTGTATAAGCATAAATAAAGAAATATATACCACCTCAGTTGTAAGAAAAACCAAATAATTGAGACAGAAGACTGACAAACCATGCAGCGGCTGAATACTTTCAGTAATTACCGTCACGATAGAGACGCATTGTTCACACCAACAGCTCGCAGTGTGAAACAAAAAGCATTAGAAAACACTGTGGTGTATATATTAATATGAAGAGTATTTAATATTTTCGTTTGCAACGAAGAAAGTATGGTTATAAAATGATTACCATACACAATTGTTTTGCTTGAAATAGATAGAAACTTGCCATATTGGTAGTGAAATTTATACCTTGTCAATTGACTTCCTTCCCTAATTCTCTTTCTCTCTTTTCTATGACTAACAGTAATATCTACGTCTACATACATAATCTCAATCACTTTATCTTTCGTTCAATATATTATCTTTTCTTTGTTCCTATCATTATATTCTTCTATGAGGTATAGTAGGAGTTAAGACAGTTTCTTTTTAATTGCCACCAAACGAAATGTATTATTTATGACGCTTGGCACAAGTCTTCCATAATAGTCAAGGTGTTGGTAAAGAATGCTACTTGGCGTTAAGTCCGTCTATTGTGCAAAAAGATAAAGGATAAATAAGTAAATGAATAAATTATTGACGTTGCAACTTTCCCGTTCCAGATAACAGTAGCGACATCTTGCGTGCAAGCGGACGAGCACAAAAAAGAGTTATCCGCGAGGAACACAGAAAAACGACTCACGAAGCGAGACGCAGCCATTTTCATCGACAATTTCCCCGTGGAGCCGATATACAAGCATAGACCAGCAGTGATCTATCGAAGGATTTCGAGCCCGAGGTACAAATCCGTGAAGCCCAAATACGGACCACCGAGAACTAAGTACCGATCAATGAAACCGAAGAGACCTCCAACGAAGAAATACAAAAAAAGCACACCCCACAAGTACGGACCTCCGAAACACAAAAAACGTCCCCAAAAACCTAGGTACGGACCTCCCAAGCCCGAAAGTCATAAACCCGTTTATGGACCCCCGAAAAAGAAGCCACATTTCTCTTACTACCCATCTGAACCTGCCGGCTTTGGGGAACCACCTCAAGACTATTTCGTAGACTACCAATCCCCAAAACCCAGCTATGGAGAACCACCAACGGATTCCTATGGTACGCCACTTAAGTACACCGCTAGTGACTTATACCCGCCGTTGAAAAACTACCCCGAAACATTCGCAAATGACGAGAATCAAGGATACGGTTTCGAAGACGAATATAAAACGTGGCAAGGCTACCAAAACGACCAGCAGTTTGACAATAATTATGCATATTCCAACAAGCGTCCAACATATACAAAGCCGGAGCCAGAAGAAGTTTTTGAAGCTGTATCATCGCCAGACGAAGATTTCAATCCAAGTTCATATTCAGACATATACAAATATAGGGAACGGTTGAGAGAACACAATTTCGAACCGCATGAGCGACGTAAGAAGCCTTCGTATTTTAGCGAAGGCTCGAAAAAATTGCAAAAGCAGTGGAAGGTGCAAAGAGTTACCCCAGATCCTGATGACGATCAAGTGATTGTTGGTGGGCGATACGCTGAACCACCGGCAAGATTTATTCCGAAATATCACCAAAGTGCTCCAATCTACTCTGAAGATGATGATTTTAGACCCAAAGGATTCGAAGACTCCGAAGTTGCTGCCTCCGCGACAATTTCACCATACGTGAATTACAAAAATGGTAATATAGCATTCAGCCCCCAAAATTTGAACGATGCATTCAGTATAGTGGATAAGTAAGCTTTATTTATATTTTACATATAGATTCTATTAAATTAAGTGATGTAGGTGTCGCATATAATAATGTTTTTATTATTATATAATATAATAATAAGCAAAGTTCAGTTTGGATCTCATTATTCAATTTTGCGCCTAAAATTATCGTACATAAACATCAGTATTTTCCTTTAAGTAAAATTTGCATTCTCTTGACATATCAATTTGTATTGTTGTTAACAATTTATCGAGTCAATCATAATGTGAGGTTTCCCTTTCACAGAAATAAATAAACTGTGAATATCATTAAATTATTGTACTGTTCAGTTGCATTTTATTTATCTCCCTAATGTTCATGTATTTCTAAAGCACGCGAAATAAAACAGAGGTGTAAAGATCTAACAATTTATATTTATTATCAGAAGCTTAAACAAAGGAGGTCTATCAAAAGCTTAACAAATTAATATTCGAATCTAAAATTACAGTACACAGCATTAGTCTAAAATATTGATCATATTTCTTATACCACCCAAAGACCTAGTTATATTTTTAATAATTAGGAATTCGTTATAAGACGCCAGCTATGGTAATAACTTGACAACCCTATTGCTACAAATCACTTTTATGGTTCTGTTATATAATGTTCTGGGTACGGTCCTTCGCCTGAAAACATTCTGATGTTGAATTTTCTTAACCGGTCTTAACCGGTTTAGATCCGGTCTGTAAGGATACTGTATCTTCATGCAAGGTGTCCATGTCACAATGACTCCGCTGTAAAGCTTGATTTTGCGGAATTTCTTTCATGAAAACCACGTAGTTACATAGAGGAAAACTATAAAATCGATGGAACACAATGGACAGCATGACAAAATTTATGCATTCCGAACACCAAATCACAAATCTTGAATTCACAAGTTACATGTATGGTATATTGTGTCAGCTTTAACTTTAACTTGCAACGGCTTGAAGCCCGTATTTATTATCTATCATGAACCTGCCACAGATTCCTTATGGACTAATTCGTTTCTTTGTTCGATATGTTTCTTCCGTCTCGCGTTTCCGCATGCGGCTCTTGCCGCTTCGCAGGCGGCGTGCGCCGCCTGTTTCGTTGCTGCGCATTCAGCGCATGCGCATTGTAATTTGTGCTGCAGATGCGCCAGCCTTGCTCGGGCTTCGGATAGATTGTGGCACTTCTCCTGAAGACCAAACTTCGTCTTGTCCAGTACACAGTGCGCTACTTTCTCCAGCTGAGCTGCAAGCTGGACCGCTTGCAACATCAATTTGTGCTGTTAAAAGTTAAATGATATTGTCTATTACTTCCTTTATCAGGCCCAACATAAAACCAAGGTGTAATATTCAAAGTAACTGACATTATTCAAGTAATATATATTTTATAAATATTTTATTAAATAGTCATAAAAATAACGTATATGAGATTGAAAAGAAAAGATTTAATTATTAAAAATCTACAAATAATCTCCACTTAACCATAAATCTATTAAATATTCTATCATCTTCTTTGTATAGAATTTTCATACATCCTGGAGTAGAAGTATAAATTGTTGCTCCCAAAATGTGCGTATGCTCATACATATCATTTCCAGGTCATTATTTCAACGACTTCTCAATTTTCTATTCTAAATTCTTCCGGTTACTCCCAACTTTTGCCACCAGAGAACCTTTGGAAGAAACAATGCAAAGTTTTACGAAGTGATTATTGCTGTGAATTTGTTCTTCAACAATTGTTACCATTTCGATACTTTACTTCTTAACGCAACTTCGTAAAACTTTGATTTCTATCCAAGTCTGATCTGGTAGAAATTGTTGAAGAGGTATGAGAATAGAATTCAGAATAATGCGAAGTCAATGAATAAGGAGATTTCAAATTTGTACACAATATAGCAGTGAATCATGTCATACTCACCGGACACAAAGGGATTCCTACTTATGAAAATGATAAATATTTGGTTTTGGTCAATTCATCCAAAACAGTGTGAAAAAAGTAGAGTCAATTATTAACCTGTGCTGTTGCTTGCTGTGCGGCTTGGATGGCGGCGTTAACAGTGCCTTCCTGTTGATGCACAGCTGCTGTGTTCTCCGCCACTACAGCCTCGGCTTCCTTCACTTCTTGCTGTAACTGTTCCACCACAGCCTGCTTGCCAGCGAGCGCTGCTTCAGCTGCCTTCGCTGCCTGAAGTGCTTTTTCAGCCAATTGAGTTTTTACCTAGAATCATGATTGTTCTTTTAATGTTATGTTTTCCATTTAGAATGTGTCCTTTAATCGTCCTTACAACAGTATTGGATAATATTGTAGTTAGACCGTTACAACATCTGAGAGAGCTATCATAGATCATAGCAAGAAGTTTTCTGTTCACCTTTCGATTTGAAGAGTGATCTGTCGTAATTGTTTACTAACCATGTGTGCGGCTTGTGCCCCAGCAGCGTTTTGAGCTGCTTGTGCCGCTTTCGCCTCAGCTGCGGCTTTCTGAGCTATACTCGTCGCACATTTCCCCTTACAGTCTCTCGCAGTGTCCCTTATTTTATTATTTTTCCTTTGTAACTGTTGTGATAACTCCCTGTTCGTTATCCTCTTCTCTGGAAACCCCCACACAGACACCAAACACAACAGGAGTATCAAAATCCTCATTAGTACCCCTTGTTACTAATTCTACGTTCACCGGCAATCACAAATTGCCAATTATAATAGCCTACATATGCGTTAGTCTTTAATAAAGAGGTGGATAAGAAATACTTCCTGTAAGTATAGAATTTGTTACATAAACAAATTACTATCCGATGTTTGTCATTGTGACTTTGATTTATCTTCTAAATTAGAAAAAAGATTATTTATAGAAGGATTTACGATATTCAAAATAATGATACAATTTAATTTACAGGAATTATACATTTATTAACTATTTACGTAACTACGTCTTTACTTCAAAGGCAAAGATTCTAAAATGGTGTTAAATTTGGGTACACATGTGAAAATGTTATAGACAATGACCGTCAATTGAAATTGTTATCAACGCCTGATAGAACTTAATCGCTATATTTGCTGCTACTAAACGTTGATATTTCTCAAACAGGAATACTTGTTAACTTAATCTTATTTCATTACTTTATCCTTAAACCTTTTTTGTATACAATTTAGTAAAGTTATAGCATTGTACATAATTTAATCGAACCAAAATATTGCGTTAACACACGATATGCTGAAGAATAAAATAATTCAAATGTGACACAACGAGAAACTGTCACGACAGGATAATGTCATTCACCAATAGTAATATTTTGCAAAATTACATCGTGTACATATAATTCCAGGTATTTCAAGTCATGTAATTGCTTTTGCAAAGGTTATGTGAAATATCACAGGGGTAAAAAGTCCATCCTCTGATCTGCCCTGTGAGTCATTAAAATCTACGAGGTATTTAATTAAACTTGTATCTGCATTAGAAGTTCCATCGTTATGACGTTTAATGGTAATAAAATTGTTTGCATTGCAATATAATGTATATGTAATATAATAACTAAAGCATAAAATTAAACTATTGCGCATTTACGTAGCCGTATATTGATTTATAGATACAGTCGACTCTCGTTAATTCAAACCTGCGATAATTCGAACCTCTCTATAATTCAAAGTTACCACGAGTTCCCTGCGAAATCTCTTTATATTTCGAACGAAATCCAAACATTTTTGTACACTCGGTAATTCAAACGAAAACATCATTGCTATATAACAAAACGACGCGTTAATTCGAACTCATCGGCGTTCAACATTCGACAATTCAAAGTTGCAGAG